>JASANB010003586.1:0-80463 GCA_030248155.1 Sabatieria punctata
CAACAAACCGGGGTGCGGCGCGAATCAACTCAATTGTTCGGATTATTACGAAATTAGCTCGGCGCGAATAGTTCGAGAACTATTCGGATTAGCGATGAGTCATGCTGGCACGGGGTGATCGAGGATCACCCCGTGCCGTCTGACTCGATAGGATCAATTCGTATTTGTCATTTTAACTGAACCGCGCGTCCACTAGGTAGGTTGCGTGCAATACTAGGTCGTCTTGTATTTTTAGCTTCTATCGAACTTCAGAAGGACGGAAGTTGCTTGTAGACGGTTCTTATTCTGTCTCTGGTTATCAGCGGCCTTCTGCTTCGCTGATATTAGGAAGAATTGTTGTGTACAGAGTGTTGGCTTGATTTGATGGAGGACAAACTGTTGTGACGACGAAACTCTTTTTAGCAGCTAGTAAGTAGCCTATTCCGTCGATTCTGTTCTTGAGGTGCAACCATGATCCGTTATTATCCTGTGTTTTTTTAGCTTGCCCAAAAACACTATCCAGTAACCGGTATTTGTTACATATTCTGTTTAAACACTGGATAATCCGGATGCGACGCTAAATCGGAGGGTCGGCTGACTGGCCGGCCAGGCCATAATTATGCGCCGCTATTGTTATGTTAATCGGGCCGGCCGGCTGAGCCTTCTTCTGATCGGCGACAGGCCTGTCTGGCATACATGGGCCGGGGGTGAGGGGGTTTTACCGGACTCGTCGGAAAATTTTCGTTTTTACACGTTTTTTGGGCTTTTCTGGGATCCCCCTTGTGGAGGAGGAAAATTTTCGCTTTTTTGACGTTTTTGGAAATTTTTCGTCAGGCAAGGCGGCCGCCGATCAATAGAAGGCTCAGCCGGCCGGCCTGATTAACATAACAATAGCGGCGCATAATTATGGCCTCGGCAGCCAGTGAGCTGACCCTCTGATTTAGCGTCATATAGGTAAGTTGGGCAAATAGTGGGCGTAGCGATATTTCAGAAAGTGCTAGCGAAGCAGTGTGGAATTTATTTTATCAAAAAAATAAAATTTTCGTTAGGGGTTATGGGTGGCTGAGGGAGGGTCTTAGCCTGCGATGGGAGGGGGTCTCATCCAGTACGGTTATGCTTCCTGCCGAATCGACCTCTTTTGATGGCGCCCAGAAACTTTAGTAGCTAGAAGTTCAGTCGCTGCTTCCAGGATACAATGGATAACTTTCCTTTCCTGAAGCCACTGAAATTGCGATTTTTTGAGCGTTTTTAGTACCCAGCCCCCTTGCCTGAGTTTAGGCTCACTCGCCAGGCCGCTCAATCCCTCCAACCCCCTTCGGCGGATGAAATATCACATAGATGGCGGCATACATGGGTCAGAAAAATCCGGAGCGGTGGGTCTGCAGACCTCGGGGGGGGGGGTCGGAAAAAGTCCAAAAAAGGCCTATTTTGCCTTAAATAAGCTAAGCGAAAATTTTCTCCCTCCGGGAGGGGGTCGGGGAGGGGGAATGGCCCGCCGAGGGGGTGGTATAGGCCGGCGAGGGGAGGGGTAAACCCCCTTACCCGTTACCCCCGCGGCTCATGTATGTGTGGCGGTTTTACGATAAATGTAGCCGCCGGTAATTTGCGTCTATTTAAGATTTGGTGTGCTGAGACCGCTGTGATAGTGATGCACAATTCCTTGCCGGGACCACGCAATCGGTATCCGGTGGCGGCTGGGTATGAATGCTGTCAACATTTGGCCTAGTCTCCCTAAAGAGATTCGTACCAAGTGGACGGAGGATTGGACGATTATGCTGGATTTTGTTGGAAAAGTGCAAACATTTCTGGAAACCGAACGGTCGGAAGAGAGGATAGTATTTAAATAATATGGACAGTTCAAAGACTGAACGGTTTTTATGATACGGAAATTTGTTGAATTTGTTTTTGCTCTCTGATTATCAGGAAATGAGATTCTCTTTATATAAAGCGATCGTCGATCGAACTGTGTTTGCCAGACACCGTTTGGTGCCAGTTTTTTACTAGTACTGCCTCACTCTCAAATTCTGCATTCACTATTCAGTAACATGATAAGCACTAAAATCTGTCTGTGCAGTATTCGAAACATCGGGCGCTTGACACTGGTTTGAAGGTACAACTAGAGTTATACAGGAACAATGTAATAGCTGAAATTGCATGTCCAGCAGTCGGCTCCGGCAATCAATGGCACAGACACACAAACAGTTAACATCTCCAAAATCCAATGGTGAATGAAGCGAAACAGAAGTAGTTTACAGAGTTACTAATAGTTGGCTCCGGCACTACAGTGACACAAAGAAAGCATGAACAGATCAGTCTCAATAATAACGTAACGTAATTCGGTAAAACAGAGTAACAGTAGCAGAGCAAGAGTTAAATGGCGTGCCGGTCGGTCGGCTATGGCAATACACTGGCACAAAGAGCAAGCATGGACAGTTCATCCTCAACAGCAAGAGAAACGGCGAGAGAAACGGAAAATTACCATGGCAGAGACAGAGAGCAGCAGTAGCACAAAAACGACCAAAACCTAGAGTCCTCTGCGCCACCGAATTCTCCATCAGACAGCCCACTTTCGAATTCAGAGTCCAGTTTTCATCGTCAATCATAATCGTACTGACAGCCTTTTCTTCCCCGTGCGATTTGCGATGGTAGGAGCGCAGCTTCTGTTGGCTCTGCAGTGCAAAACGATATTCTAAAGAGATAACTTGAAACTAATTTCTTTTAAATAAAACACAACTGTACTCCTAGACTCAAACAGGGTTGTCACTTGTCAGGTAGTGATCCCACCCAGATTTGGGGAAAATTTGTTGCTATTTAGGGGTAAAATCTTGTCTGGGGGTTAGGGGAACAAATCTCAGAGAATTTGGTCATTTTTAGGTCTTGGGGAAATTTTGGTAGGTTCCGAAAATCTGTGGAAATTCCGAATTTTAATTTAATTTGGACCCCCTATGGGCGAAATCACCCTCGACCCCCCACCTGACGGAAACCCCCCTCCTCCCACGTCGACCCAGACCTGTTACATGCATGCTTTCAAACAAGTTCCAGTTCAAGTTCCAAAACGCCTGGAAATGCCTTTTTAGCACGTTTTTTCAATAAGGATGCTAAAAATCACTATTTTAAGCTGCCAAATAGCGTTTTAGAGCTAAAAACAACAAAAACACCGATTTATCAGCAGTGGAAACGCCAAATTCGGTTCCTAAAGGCTTTTCAAGCGAATTTTAGGCTAAAAATTAGTGATTTCTGAGCCAGTTTGTTAGTACTGGAGCCACTACTAGTACTTCTATTTTTGGGCCGTTGGGGGGTGAGGGGGTTGGCCTTTTCAGCTAGGGGGTAACCCCCGAAAGCCCCCTAGTACATGTATGGCTCCAATACAGCTAAAAATTGTTGTTTTGCAGCCGAAGCAATCTTAGTGCCTGAAATTCTACTAAATCGCAAAAAATTGCTCAAAATATCACTTGCCAGAAAAATCGGAGTGATGGTTCGAAAAAATCGTAACAGGGGGTATGGCCAAGGTTGTGTTGGGCAGACCCCCTGACCCCCTGTTGCATTGCATATATGATTCAAGTGGATTTTATAAAAAAATATAAACTAAAACATACATCGTAGGGTCTCTTGCCGTCCTTTACGCTGAATGCTTGTGACCAATCAATTCAGTGCACGAGACAGCCGGGAACGGTACGCATTTGACGTCCTGAACAGTGTATGGGAGGACGCCGCACCTGTCGATGTCACGTTTGACCCCGAAGAAGGTAACCTGATCGGCCCGACAGCGATTGGTCGGAACCACCCACTGAAATCGCATAGTCTGAGGAAATACGACCTCAGAGAAATGGCTTTATCTACAAGCAAATGAAAAACCACACGTAAAAGGTGATCCGCCGATTGTGGGAGGGCGTATGAGGGGTCTGGTGCTGGCCCCTTTAAGACCCAATTGTAGGAGAGCGGCTCAGATAATAAAAATCGCAAAAAATCGCTAATTTGGGCTCAAATACAGCTAAAAAGTACCGATTTACAATCGAATTTAGCAATTTTTAAAGCAACAACTGAATGGAACAAGCTCAAAAATACCTCTCTGGCAGATGGAGACGAAGCAAAACCGGCGGCTACTGCCAAGGGCTCATTTTCAGGATAGAGTTGTCCTAATTCATTCCCCCAACCAGTGTCCTACATTATTCACGTGAAACGAAGACCAAATCTAATTAATTTGAACACATGAAAAGGACTTACATTTGCCATTTCTCTATTTTTAGTTGGCACAACAACACCACAGGCCTTTGTGGCTAGGCAAGACGCACACAGATACTAGACACACACGGTGAGTGAGTGTAGAAGTGCAATGCACGGCGCGCGGCGGTGTGTATTGCCGTTCTAATTTTTAACCAATCAGCAAACACTTCGGATTGGGCTGCTTTTCGGCGGCGCGAACAGTTCGAACAATTCGGATTAGCGATGAATCATGCCGGCACGGGGTGATCGAGAATTGTTCGGATTTTGGCGCGCGCGAAGTAATCGACACGAAACACGAACTAATGGGGTGTGCGCCAGGCGCACATGGTCTGCGGGGAGGGGATAAGTTTCATTGATTTTTAGACTACTGTGAAGACTCCGGCTGCGTTGGCCAGACGAGTGCGCACTTTGTGTGGCAGTTATGCTTTCTTCCGTCGAGACAAACCGATTGTGGTCAAGTTGCCCTCATTTAAGAATTCTGATAGACATTCAGAGGATTATTATTACTCCTGTCTGCTGGCGTATAAGCCATGGCGGTCTGAGTCTGAGCTGATTCCATCCGGAATGTCATCGCGTGAAGCTTTCTTCAACTTCTTGGCCACCGCTGACGAGCAGACAGTAGATTGGATCCGTCAACACAAGCAAACTAGAGAGCGTATAGATGAGGCGCTGATGGCCACTGACTCCTTGGATGTAGCAGAAAAGTTTGTTGCATCAATTTCTCCTGCTGCAGATTACGAAGTTGACCCTGAAGTTCCACTCGATCCTCGGTCCACAGAAGAGAAGCTGGCGGATCTGCAGTCTTCGGTTGAGTCGCTGAATATTGAGCAAAAACAGATCTTTGAGAAAATTACTACATACTTAGCAGATCGAATCAAGGATCCATCGCTGAAACAAGACTTTTTGTCAGTGGTGTCGGCGGCACTGGTAAAAGTTTTCTGCTTCGTACTGTACGGCAGTATGTGGATTTGAAGTCGTCTGAACGAGAGAAACAGCGGTACCACTGTATAGTAGGGGCTCCAACCGGGATCGCTGCGTGGAATGTCGATGGAGCTACACTACATTCACTGTTTCGTTTGGAAGTGCATCGAGAGGAAGACAGCTGTCCGTCTTACCGATCTCTGCAAGGACGTTTTGGAAAAGAGCTGTATCAGAGATTTAAGAACTGTCTTCTTCTTATTATTGACGAAATCTCCATGGTGTCTGCTGCAACATTTGCTAAACTGAATCGCAGACTTACGGACGTATTTGGCGTCAAAGAGAATAGCACTTTTGCCGGACTCAACATTGTGGTCTTCGGTGACCTAATGCAGCTCAAACCACCCAAACAGAGTTTTGTGTTCGAGACTCTGAAGCGTCATGAGGTGAAAGCGGTTTGCCCTTTTGGCTGGGACCCTAAACTATGGTCGGAATTTGAATTTGCTGAATTGACTATCAATGAAAGACAGAATCAGGACTCAGGCGAGTATTCTGATATCTTGAATCGCGTCCGACTTGGCAATTGCACACCTGAGGACGTTGAAAAGCTGAAAGGGCGAGTTATTCCATACATGTAGGAGGGGGGGGTTTTGGGGGGGTTTAGCCCCCCCCAGGCCCGATTTTCGGCAAAAAAACCCCCCCCAGCCGAATTCTGGGGGGGGTTTTTTCTGAAACCCTATTTTGGGTTACAAACTGCTAAAATTCAGGGTTTCAAGACTTATATACCGTAATTTAGCATTTCAAAAGCCCTAAATAGGGTTCCGGAACCCTATTTAGGGTTTCAGAAACCCAAAGTAATGCCTCCGGAACCCTATTTAGGGTTTCAGAAACCCTAAATAGGGTTCCGAAACCCTGTTTTGGGTACCTGAAAGCCTAAATAGGGTTCCAGAACCCTAATTTGGGTTTCTGAAACCCTAAATAGGGTTCCGGAGCCCTACTTTGGGTTTCTGAAACCCTAAATAGGGTTCCGGAACCCTAATTTGGGTTTCAAAAGCCCTAAATAGGGTTCCGGAACCCTAATTTGGGTTTCTGAAACCCTAAATAGGGTTCCGGAGCCCTACTTTGGGTTTCAAAAACCCTAAATAGGGTTCCGGAACCCTAATTTGGGTTTCACAGAGACTAAACAGGGTTTCTGAAACCCTAAATAGGGTTCCGCGACCCTAATTTGGGTTTCAAAAGCCCTAAATAGGGATCCGGAACCCTAATTTGGGTCTCAAAAACCCTAAACAGGGTTTCAGTGCCCTAATTTTTGTTTCAAAATCTCTAAATAGGGTTCCAGATACGCATTTTAGCTGTATTCTGTCGAGTAAAATAGAGCTTTTTTGCATGTTTTAAAGCAAAAACATGTTTTTTGCACGTTTTTAATAAAAAATAGGATTTTCTGCACATTTTAAACCAATAAATAGGGTTTTAAAGGGAATTTTTGCACTTCTGACAGAATTTTTACCCGATTTTTTGTCCTCAAAACCCTGTTTTGAGCCCAAAAAAGGTCGCTAAAACCCACTTTTGGACACCAAAAAAAGGTCGCTGAAACCCCCTTTGGAAATAGTGCTGAAACCCTATTTTGGATCTGGAAAAAACCCCCCCCAGCCGAAAACCCAGCTACATGTATGAGTTATTCCTTCAAGACCGGGCCAGGATTCTGTAGAGGCTGCTGTTGAGTTTGCTATGGACAGGTTGGCTTTTGGAGAATCGGATAAAGGGGTTCCGATGCTGGCTGTTTTCCCTAAACGGAAGATGGTTACTGCCTACAATCGATTAATTATGGCGCAATTCAAGATAAAGCCTGAAGTGTTATTAGCTTCCGACTCAGGAACTGGTCGATATAGTGCCAGTGCTGGTCAGGGTTCGAAGGACTCAGGCAGCTTGAAGAAATTGGATCTGACCAAATTGGACTCCAATTCGACAGGAGGGCTTGAATATGGATTGGAAGTTGGTGTTGGTTGCAGACTTTTGCTTCGTCGAAACGTCAATGCAGCCAAAGGACTTGTGAACGGATCGTTCGGCACACTCATGTCCATCAATGCAAGTTGAATTAATTTAGATTAGGTATACATTTTATATTTTAGAAAAAGAACAATCGGGTGACTTCATTGTTTGTACGATTCGATGGTCAGGAGGAAGACACGGAAGTTCGAAGGGTGTACAGTGAATTCGAAGTAATGAAAAATGTAACAGCCCGTCGAGAACAGTTTCCGCTTTCGTTGGGTTACGCTATTACGGTACGTTGAGTAGATGTAGCTGGATCTTAGACCAGGGCGAGTGAGAATTTTTATGTTGCAAAATAGGATTTAAGAGAATCCTCGAGGTCGGGTTTAGCGGCGTCAGCGTTCATAAGGGTCAGGGAAGTCAGGGAATTTTAAAATGGTCAGGGAAGTGCGGGAAAAGTCAGGGAATTCCTGTCTAGTCAGGGAAAATCGTCTTCACTTAATAGGTTATAAGACGTATTTTCAGCCTCTTTGCCTTCCGTTGCTTTGCGTCTGTACCATACATGTCGCTGGGTTTTTCCGTGAGGCGGGACCTTTTTCAAATCCCAAATAGGGTTTTGGGACCAAGTCCAAGGTGGGTTTTGCGACCTTTTTGGGGGGTCCAAAGGTAGGTTTTGTGGACCTTTTTGGGGGAAAATATGGGCTTTGTCGAACTTTTTTGAGGATTATGGGGCGGAAAATGGCTTTAAAACCTTATTTGGAACGGAAAAGCGTTAAAAACGCTATTTTTGCATTAAAACCTGTTCCGTTTGAAGAAAGTGCCTTAAAAACCTAACATTTGGAGCAACGAATGCAATAAAAAGCTGTTTTGCACTGAAACTACATAGTATTGAATATGAGTTTCGCCATAAAATACATATTGAAATGCATTTCTTGACTAAAAAAATAGTACAGAGACCCCGAATTTCGATTCTAAAGCAGGCGCAAAATTCTGTTTTGAGTTATAAGATTACTAAAAATAACTCTATTCAGTGATTTGAATGCCATTATTAAATCGTGTTTACGGTTTCAAAGTAACCTGAAAACCCCTTATCCGCTTCAACGACATGTATCGTCTGTGCGCACGCACGTATAGTTATGTGTCTGGCTTGTCGTGATTTAGATTGTTGTAATTAATAACGTCTTCGCTACCGTGTTTGCGTTCATATTTTGCGTCGTTTACTGTAAAAAATTTTTCGCATCGCTTAGTTACTCTATAGTTCAAAGAAAATTATTATGGTATTTTTCATTGCCAGGTACACAAATGTCAGGGGCTGACGTTGGATGAAGCTCTGATTGACGTTTGTCCCGAAACGTTTGAATATGGACAAGCATATGTTGCTTTGTCACGTCTGCGTACAATGGGCGGTCTTCATCTGGTGTCATTGGATCCTGGGTCGTTTTTGTGTAACATTCTATGCTGGAACGAGTACAATCGACTGCGTTCAATTTCGGGTTACGAGGCTTTGCCCAAGTGCAATCAAACAGTGAGAAGTTACGTACGGAATTCTAAGCGGAAGAAAGACGCTAGCAGGTTAGTAATTTTAAAAAAGTACGGGTAACTAACTGTTTTGTCAGTGCTTCAGGTCGTTGGTTACCGCCGAGGAAGGAGATGCTGTACAGAATGCATTGCCACTTAATCAGTATGAGTTTGAGGTCATACCTCAGTTTTCTGAGACGACGGATTATTCGTTCATGACTTCAATTCTACGTACTTTGCTGTTTCTTTCGAAGAAATCAGTACGACCGATATTTTGTACTGATGTTAGAACATGTGCTATAAATTTTAGTGGATTGATCTTGCTCTGACTCAGGAAGAAGATAGCGACATTCTGAGATCAGACGTTAATACTTGGCTTCAACAACGTGCTTATGAGATGGAAGATGGCTATTTTTATGAGGGAGATATTAACTTTTTCAAAGAAACTGTGAGAGAAGGTATGTATAGTATTATTAAGATTTTGAATTTTAAGATGTCTTTGTTCAGTTCTATAATATATTTTTTGCGCTACTTGAGACTTATCATAATAAAATAATTGTCTTCTAATTGTATTGCTTTCAGCCATGCGTCAAGAGAAGAACCCAATGAGCACACCAGATTTTCTATGGGATGTCGTAATGATGTTACTTCCGTTCGACGTCAGCAAGATGTTTGAATTCAGGGTAATATATCTATCTTGCGTGCAATAGGGGGAAGTCTGCCCAGGCGGCTTCGCCCTCCCACAAAAAATAGGACAAAGCCTTCTCCCGATCAACGACACTCTCCCCTCTGCCCCGCCAGACAATTTTTGTGATGGCCGCCCGGGGCCCCACCGATTCTTCTGCCAACTAAATGTTTCAGCAAAATTTTCTACTTTTTTTTAGAATTTCTGACATTGAAATTGCTAAAAGAGCCTGTAAAACAGCACTTTTGGCTGTATATTTGTGCAAATTAACGATTTTAGCGATTTTTAGGTCAAGATTGCAATTTTTTCTATTTTTTAGCGTTTTTAGTGCTCAACGCCACTCAATTTGGGTTAAAACCATGCGCCTGTGGTCTGCCTCTAAATACCTGACGCCCTTATAACTCTCCTTTTCCGCCCTTAGCAGATCATGTGTTACAGTAATACATGTACAGTATCAAGAGCTATCTGTATAAGTAGAGTATTAAATGTATGTGTAGAGTATTAAAGCTGGAAATTTGTTAGATTTATTTTACTCTTAAAAATTTTAGGTGAGAACGTATACGACTTGCGACATCTGCAAACGGCATTCGTTCACTACGCTTGAAAGAATTTCGTACAATCTTCATCATGATGACAATCACTCCGGACGCGTTGTACCTTTGCGGACGGCTTTTGAAAAGTCGATAATAAAGAATTGTGAGTTTTGTGCTCAGATAGCTTCTGCTCCCGTTTGTGATGACGGGGTGTTGCGTAAGCATATTTTACATAATGAAGTTAGTTTTAATGCTTCGTCTGAATACTTTGTATTAAGCATTCCACTGTTTAATAAGGAGGTTCCAGACGATCGGCGGTATTGTTGGCTGAAATTTTTTGGTGAGAGCAATAACGTTATTTGTGGATACGTTTGTCGGCTTGTGGCAGTGATTTATTTGGTTGATGGGGTTGGCTGCCAGTATTACGGGTGTCTTTTGCGGGGTATGAATGAATGGTGTCAGTGTACGGATGTTAGAAATTTTAAACGTTTTAATAAGTTGGCAGATGTGCGTTTTGATAGAAAAAACTGTCACATGTTGTTTTTTCGTGTGCAGAAAAGTGTTTGATTTATTTCCCGTGTCTTTATTTTATTCTGTCAGTGGGTACTCTAATATACGTACAATGTACTTGATATGAGTTACCGGCAGTACATGAATTTATGTTTGCTTAAGTACCGGTATTGGTTCATTTTTGACAGCTGTTCTTGATTTCCGTATTTACTTAGCCGGTAGTGTTGTGGTTTTGGTTGGCAGTAATATGTACGTACAGTATGATGTACTGTATGTAGTGTATAGCGTTTAGCGTGGTTCTATCTTTCGAAATTAAAAGCTTGATAAAAGCTATTCTGTCGTCAGTGTTCATTACGATTGAATTAGGTAACAACGATAGTTTGTAACGAAGCTGAAATACGCTGCAAATAGTTGCTATTTGAAAGAAAATCCGCTAGTTTCTCTTTCGTCCACAACCAAACTGGCGGATTGATGAGTTAATACGTCGGCATGACTAATGGAAGTAGGATAGTAGAGATGTGGCAAAATGCAGAGAGCATATGGAAGAAGTGTATCTAAATGCGAAAATTATCAGAAAATACGCCTGGAAATATCTAAATGCGTCAATGAGTTGCAATTTACAACTGCGCTCGAAATTAACTGTGTTACCAGTTCAACTGTTTGTTGCATTTGCATCCCTAATTCAGAGATCCTTGAATAACAAATTAAACAAACAAAAAAAAAGAAAAATGACCTCGACATCAGCTTACTAAAACAATCATAGCATTCGATTCGGTTTTAGGGTTTCGGTTTTAGGGTTTCAGCACTATTTCCAAAGGCAGTTTCAGCGACCTTTTTTTGCCTCAAAACACGGTTTTGAGGACTAAAAGTCGGGTAAAAATCCAGTCAGAAATGTCAAAATGCCCTTTAAAACCCTATCCTTTACCTGCACCTTTCTCCACCTCTTCTTTTCCATTATCTTGCTTGCTCAGTTCTGTATCCGTCAGTTCACTTAGTTTTCCACTGTCCACCGGTCGACTCCACTGGCTCTTTGTGTCTGGTCTATCGGAATTTCTCAGTCCTTCTCTATGTGTATGTCTATCTTTGTTCTATACGTCTATCTATATGTTCTATACGTCTTTTCTCAAGTTGCCTCTGCCACCATACCTTATTGAATATTATTCCAAAGGTTAAGAAATTAGAAGAGAAAGTGTTTTTGAAAAAAAAATAAGTTGACCTTTCTAGAGATAAATGACCCCTGTTTAAAATGTCCCAAAGGACAACAAAAAATTAGAGATAATTATGAAACCAAATCGCTCCAAAGGTAAACAAAAAATTAGAGCACGCGCTAGCAACGCATATCCCAAGACTAAAACGTTAAGCGACACGCTCCAAAGAGGAAAGGTCGCGCCGCTCCCTAGCTTCCATAGCTATACCATACTTATTATATTAACATATACATTAGCAAACCTATACATTTTCAGAATTTGTAGTAAAACATATGATAAAAAACTGCAATAGTGAATATAACTTAATTTCTGTCTTTCTGTCAGAATCTTACAGTATATTCTTAAACAATCATAAATCCTTATGCTACTACCAGTCGCGGAACTAGGATTTCCCAATGCGGTACGGGAATGGATGGAGCCCAAACAGACTTAAAAAACGAGAAAATCTTTAAAAAATTACCGTTTGAGAAAATCAGTCTAAGAATCCGTCTGAAATGCATTCAGAGCATAGAACTAATTCAGAGCATTGAGTTTTAGTTGTCTGAACAGTTCTCGCTAGTAGCTCTTATACCATTAGCATCAAAACCAACTCATTATCAAAACAAACACGAAGTTTTATTCAACGCATTATTTCGATGGTATACTTACGCAAAAATCTCAGTAATAAAAATTACGTAACTCCGACCTCCTGACATCGCCGATCTTTTTTCTCCTGTATATGTAGATATACAGGGTGCGCCAAAAAAACAACCCAGCAGATTGTTCGCTGTAGCAACTGCAAATCTCAACGGATTTCAATGAATCCTTTTTTAAATGAAAGATAAATAAATTCTTGAAAGGTTGATGTAACCTTTATTAATGTACTCTGCTTAGTTCCTGAGATATTCACTCTCAAAATCAAAACAGTGATTTTGGCAGTGAACAAGAGGGATTTTTTATTATTCCGCTGCACTTCGTAATAAAACGGATTCCTGCTACTGCTGAGGGCTATTGGAGGCTTTACTGGTGACACACAAACTCGGTTCACTTCAACAGTAAAGTGTCATTAGCCTCCAGCAGTAGGAATCTGCTTTATTATGAAGTGCAACGGAATCGCTCTTATTCTTTGCCAAAATATGTTTCGACTTTGAGGGCAAATATCTCAAGAACCAAGCAGTGAGTCTCAACAAAATTTGCACCAATCTTTGAAGAATTTATCAATCTCTCGTTCAAAAAAGGATTCATTCAAATCGGTTAAGATTCATGGTTGCAAAAGTAAAAAACCTGCTGGGTTGTGTTTATCACTCTTGTTCACTGCCAAATCTCTGTTTTGAATTTGAGGGCAAATATCTCAGGAACTAAGCAGGCTATCTTAATAAGCGTTACATCAATCTTTCAAGAATTTCTTTATCTTTCATTTAAAAGAGGATTCATTCAAATCGGTTGAGATTTGCGGTTGCTACAGCAAAAAATCTGCTGGGTTGTTTTTTTTTGGCACACCCTGTATTTAGTATGGATGTGACAGAAACGTTGTAAGCATAGAAAACAGATTAAAAATAGGGAGCGGCGCGACCTTTCCTCTTTGGAGCGTGTCGCTTAACGTTTTAGTCTTGGGATATGCGTTGCTAGCGCGTGCTCTAATTTTTTGTTTACCTTTGGAGCGATTTGGTTTCATAATTATCTCTAATTTTTTGTTGTCCTTTGGGACATTTTAAACAGGGGTCATTTATCTCTAGAAAGGTCAACTTATTTTTTTTTTTCAAAAACACTAAAGAGTTGGGGGAGTACAAAGCTGACACAATACAGTACACAAATCACAACATGCATACTAGTTATTCTCCAATGATAGAAGGTCTTCAGTGGCCTTGTGACACTGGAGCTGTACAGCTTTGCTGACTGAGACGGGACCGGCGCAGGAGTGAATCCTTCCGTTTCACCATTGGCTACACCTTGCTTGGCCCAGCCCGCTCGACTTTTCGAAATTTTGCGACCGGTCCATTTGCCAGTCAGCAGCGTTTTTAAATGTGCACTTTTGGGTCAAATGAAGGTCTGAACCAGAGAGTAAACAGCGTTCTCTGCAGATTTAGCGAACCAGCGTTTTCTGCAGTTTTGAGTCAAATCATGGTATGAACCAGCGTTTTCTGCAGTTTTGACCCTAGTCATGGTATGAACCAGCGTTTTCTGCAGATTTTGAGTCAAATCATGGTATGAACCAGCGTTTTCAGCAGCTTTTGAGTCAGATCATGATATATGAACCAGCGTTTTCAGCAGCTTTTGAGTCAGATCATGATATATGAACCAGCGTTTTCTGCAGATTTTGAGTCAAATCATGGTATGAACCAGCGTTTTCAACAGCTTTTGAGTCAGATCATGGTATGAACCAGCGTTTTCTGCAGTTTTGACCCTAGTCATGGTATGAACCAGCGTTTTCTGCAGATTTTGAGTCAAATCATGGTATGAACCAGCGTTTTCAGCAGTTTTTGAGTCAGATCATGATATATGAACCAGCGTTTTCTGCAGCTTTTGAGTCAGATCATGATATATGAACCAGCGTTTTCTGCAGTTTTGAGTCAAATAATGGTATGAACCAGCGTTTTCAACAGCTTTTGAGTCAGATCATGGTATGAACCAGAGTTTTTTTGCAGTTTTGAGTCAAATCATAGTATGAACCAGTTTTCTGCCGTTTTGAGTCTTGTCATGGTATGAACCAGCGTTTTCTGCAGTTTTGAGTCAAATCATGGTCTGAACCAGCGAGTAAACATCGTTCTCTGCAGCTTTTCAGTCAAATCACGGTCTGAACCAGCGTTTCCTGCTGCTTTTAATCAATCTCTGAACCAGCGTTTTCTGCTGCATTTGAGTCAAATCAAGCTCTCAACCAGTGTTTTTCTGCTGCTCTTTGAGTCAAATCAAGCTCTGAACCAGCGTTTTCTGCTGCTTATTGAATCAAATCAAGCTCTGAACCAGCCGGTTTCTACAGTTTTGAGTCAAATCATGGTATATGAACCAGCGTTTTCTGCAGCTTTTGAGTCAAATCATGGTATGAACCAGCGTTTTCTGCAATTTTGAGTCAAATCATGGTATGAACCAGCGTCTTCTGCAGTTTTGAGTCAAATCATGGTATGAACCAGCGTTTTCTGCACTTTTGAGTCAAATCATGGTATGAACCAGCGGTTTCTGCAGTTTTGAGTCAAATCAAGCTCTGAACCAGCGTTTTCTGCAGCTTTTGAGTCAAATCATGGTATGAACCAGCGGTTTCTGCAGTTTTGAGTCAAATCATGGTATGGACCAGCGTTTTCTGCAGCTTTTGAGTCAAATCATGGTATGAACCAGCGTTTTCTGCAATTTTGAGTCAAATCATGGTATGAACCAGCGTTTTCTGCAGTTTTGAGTCAAATCATGGTATGAACCAGCGTTTTCTGCACTTTTGAGTCAAATCATGGTATGAACCAGCGGTTTCTGCAGTTTTGAGTCAAATCAAGCTCTGAACCAGCGTTTTCTGCAGCTTTTGAGTCAAATCATGGTATGAACCAGCGGTTTCTGCAGTTTTGAGTCAAATCATGGTATGGACCAGCGTTTTCTGCAGCTTTTGAGTCAAATCATGGTATGAACCAGTGTTTTCTGCACTTTTGAGTCAAATCATGGTATGAACCAGCGGTTTCTGCAGTTTTGAGTCAAATCAAGCTCTGAACCAGCGTTTTCTGCAGCTTTTGAGTCAAATCATGGTATGAACCAGCGGTTTCTGCAGTTTTGAGTCAAATCATGGTATGGACCAGCGTTTTCTGCAGCTTTTGAGTCAAATCATGGTATGAACCAGCGTTTTCTGCAGTTTTGCGTCAAATCATGGTATGAACCAGCGTTTTCTGCAGTTTTGAGTCAAATCATTGTCTGAACCAGCGAGTAAACATCGTTTTCTGCAGCTTTTCAGTCAAATCACGGTCTGAACCAGCGTTTCCTGCTGCTTTTAATCAATCTCTGAACCAGCGTTTTCTGCTGCTTTTGAGTCAAATCAAGCTCTGAACCAGCGTTTTCTGCTGCTTTTCAGTCAAATCAAGCTCTCAACCAGCGTTTTCTGCTGCTCTTTGAGTCATGTCAAGCTCTGAACAAGCGTTTTCTGCTGCTTTTTGAATGAAATCAAGCTCTGAACCAGCCGGTTTCTACAGTTTTGAGTCAAATCATGGTGTGAACCAGCGTTTGCTGCAGCTTTTGGGTCAAATCATGGTATGAGCCAGCGTTTTCTGCAGCTTTTGAGTCAAATCATGGTATCAACCAGCGTTTTCTGCAGCTTTTGAGTCAAATCAAGCGCTGAACCAGCGTTTTCTGCAGATTTTGAGTCAAATCATGGTATGAACCAACGTTTTCTGCAGTTTTGAGTCAAATGATGGTATGAACCAGCGTTTTCTGCAGTTTTGAGTCAAATCATGGTCTGAACCAGCGAGTAAACATAGTTTTCTGCAGCTTTTGAGTCAAATAAAACTCTGAACCGGCTCTGAACTAGAGTTTCCTGCAGTTTTTGAGTCAAATCATTGTCTGAACCAGCGAGAAAACATCGTTTTCTGCAGCTTTTCAGTCAAATCACCGTCTGAACCAGCGTTTCCTGCTGCTTTTAATCAATCTCTGAACCAGCGTTTTCTGCTGCTTTTGAGTCAAATCAAGCTCTGAACCAGCGTTTTCTGCTGCTTTTGAGTCAAATCAAGCTCTGAACCAGCGTTTTCTGCTGCTTTTGAGTCAAATCAAGCTCTGAACCAGCGTTTTCTGCTGCTTTTTGAATCAAATCAAGCTCTGAACCAGCGTTTGCTGCTGCTCTTTGAATCAAATCAAGCTCTGAACCAGCGTTTGCTGCTGCTCTTTGAATCAAATCAAGCTCTGAACCAGCGTTTGCTGCTGCTCTTTGAATCAAATCAAGCTCTGAACCAGCGTTTGCTGCTGCTCTTTGAATCAAATCAAGCTCTGAACCAGCGTTTTCTGCTGCTTTTTGAGTCAAATCAAGCTCTGAACCAGCGTTTGCTGCTGCTCTTTGAATCAAATCAAGCTCTGAACCAGCGTTTGCTGCTGCTTTTTGAGTCAAATCAAGCTCTGAACCAGCGGTTTCTGCAGTTTTGAGTCAAATCATGGTATGGACCAGCGTTTTCTGCAGCTTTTGAGTCAAATCATGGTATGAACCAGCGTTTTCTGCAATTTTGAGTCAAATCATGGTATGAACCTGCGTTTTCTGCAGTTTTGAGTCAAATCATGGTATGAACCAGTGTTTTCTGCACTTTTGAGTCAAATCATGGTATGAACCAGCGGTTTCTGCAGTTTTGAGTCAAATCAAGCTCTGAACCAGCGTTTTCTGCAGCTTTTGAGTCAAATCATGGTATGAACCAGCGGTTTCTGCAGTTTTGAGTCAAATCATGGTATGGACCAGCGTTTTCTGCAGCTTTTGAGTCAAATCATGGTATGAACCAGCGTTTTCTGCAGTTTTGCGTCAAATCATGGTATGAACCAGCGTTTTCTGCAGTTTTGAGTCAAATCATGGCATGAACCAGCGTTTTCTGCAGCTTTTGAGTCAAATCAAGCGCTGAACCAACGTTTTCTGCAGATTTTGAGTCAAATCATTGTCTGAACCAGCGAGTAAACATCGTTTTCTGCAGCTTTTCAGTCAAATCACGGTCTGAACCAGCGTTTCCTGCTGCTTTTAATCAATCTCTGAACCAGCGTTTTCTGCTGCTTTTGAGTCAAATCAAGCTCTGAACCAGCGTTTTCTGCTGCTTTTCAGTCAAATCAAGCTCTCAACCAGCGTTTTCTGCTGCTCTTTGAGTCATGTCAAGCTCTGAACAAGCGTTTTCTGCTGCTTTTTGAATGAAATCAAGCTCTGAACCAGCCGGTTTCTACAGTTTTGAGTCAAATCATGGTGTGAACCAGCGTTTGCTGCAGCTTTTGGGTCAAATCATGGTATGAGCCAGCGTTTTCTGCAGCTTTTGAGTCAAATCATGGTATCAACCAGCGTTTTCTGCAGCTTTTGAGTCAAATCAAGCGCTGAACCAGCGTTTTCTGCAGATTTTGAGTCAAATCATGGTATGAACCAACGTTTTCTGCAGTTTTGAGTCAAATGATGGTATGAACCAGCGTTTTCTGCAGTTTTGAGTCAAATCATGGTCTGAACCAGCGAGTAAACATAGTTTTCTGCAGCTTTTGAGTCAAATAAAACTCTGAACCGGCTCTGAACTAGAGTTTCCTGCAGTTTTTGAGTCAAATCATTGTCTGAACCAGCGAGAAAACATCGTTTTCTGCAGCTTTTCAGTCAAATCACCGTCTGAACCAGCGTTTCCTGCTGCTTTTAATCAATCTCTGAACCAGCGTTTTCTGCTGCTTTTGAGTCAAATCAAGCTCTGAACCAGCGTTTTCTGCTGCTTTTGAGTCAAATCAAGCTATGAACCAGCGTTTTCTGCTGCTTTTGAGTCAAATCAAGCTCTGAACCAGCGTTTTCTGCTGCTTTTTGAATCAAATCAAGCTCTGAACCAGCGTTTTCTGCTGCTTTTTGAATCAAATCAAGCTCTGAACCAGCGTTTTCTGCTGCTTTTGAGTCAAATCAAGCTCTGAACCAGCGTTTTCTGCTGCCTTTGAGTCAAATCAATCTCTGAACCAGCGTTTACTGCACAAAACTTCGTGCTACTCCTTATCGTTTTTGTATCAGAATGACGTCAGGAAAGGCACCGAGCCAGTTAACCCAGCAAGATTGTGTGCTAGAGCCGACTAACACCGAACACAGCCACACGTCGAACAGACGCTGTCGACGCGGCAGACAGGCACGGCGCTAGGAACTACCCAGCAGATTCGTGTGCCACTGCACTAGCTGGCTCAGGTGTGTCAACAAAAGCACGGAGCTGGGAGAACACGGCAAGATCGGGTGCCAAAGCCGACAAAAATGCAGTTTAACATCGAACAGGCGCTGTCGACGCGACAGGAAAGCACGGTTGCTAGGAAGGGACCCAGCAGAGTCGTGTGCCTCCGTCGAAACTGCAGCTCTCGCTAAGAGAGGCTTTCTGTCAAGCAACGGCTCAACGTTGCAGCAAGAGCACGGAGCTAGGCTAACCTAGCAGGAGCGTGTGCTTTGCCGCAATGCCGCTTAGAAGCGATTAGATTACATAGATAAGGGACGCCAGCTTGCGCTCGTCCACCCCGGATTTAATAATAGAGGCCGCTATAGAGCTCATTACGTTTGCACGATTTTTTCATTAATTAGTTGATCAATTCAAAAACCGGAATAAAAAGCACATCTTTGGCTAGAGACAAACAACATATCTGAGGCATTTCAGATAAAATTGCAAAACCATTGCAAATTTTGAATCACAAAAACGAGCGGGCCAACATATAGCCGGCCCGTTGTGACGGGGCCGGCAACAAGATGAAACAAGCGACTGCATAGACAGGAGTGGCATATTATATGTTATTACTTCAATCGAAACGTCTCTCTCCGGTGATATGATCATAAAGGTTAATTATTCAAAAGTTTCATCATTCATCAAAGTTGTTTGGCTGGACTTTTTGACTAATAGCTGCTGTCCTGTAGTAATACAATCACAGTCTTTTCACGTGAAATTCAAGTGCAGTGTGCGCCACCAGCACAGGAAACCAGTGTTAATAAATGTTGTTTTGAACCTGAAATGTCGTTGAAGTTTAGTTAATTGTTCCGTGCCGTGTGGGTGTTGAAACTGGATTCCTGCGCCGCTATTTATGTGTAACTGAACACTAAACCACATCACAACCTCCTAACGGGATCTAACCTACTGCTCTTCTTGTCTCGTCGCCACCCAAACGCCTACAGTACAACCATGAAAGCAGTGGCGCTCTTGATTGCTTTTGCTCTCATTCAAGTCTCGGTGAGTTTTTCACTATAGTCCGAACGATACTTGAAAAACCCAATACCCCGGTATATGTTTACAAAAATACAAAACACACAATACCCGATAAAAATTGTATTTTAGTGAACAAATACATTACAGAGGTGTACAAAAATTTTGAATAATTAACCTTTATGATCATATCACCGGAGAGAGACGTTTCGATTGAAGTAATAACATATAATTTAATAATTTATTCTTCTTCAGTTTGGAGGTTTGATCCGATTTGAAAGGCAAGCTGATGCTGACCCAGCTGATGCTGCTTCACCTGCTGATGATGCTTCCCCGGCTGATGATGCTTCTCCAGCTGATGACGCTTCTCCGGCTGATGATGCTTCCCCAGCTGATGATGCTTCCCCAGCTGATGACGCTTCCCCAGCTGATGACGTTTCTCCAGCTGATGACGCTTCTCCGGCTGATGACGCTTCCCCAGCTGATGACGCCTCTCCAGCTGATGACGCTTCCCCAGCTGATGACGCCTCTCCAGCTGATGACGCTTCCCCAGCTGATGACGCTTCCCCAGCTGATGACGCTTCCCCAGCTGATGACGCCTCTCCAGCTGATGACGCCTCTCCAGCTGATGACGCTTCTCCGGCTGATGACGCTTCCCCAGATGATGACGCTTCCCCAGCTGATGACGCTTCCCCAGCTGATGACGCTTCCCCAGCTGATGACGCCTCTCCAGCTGATGATGCTTCCCCAGCTGATGACGCTTCTCCGGCTGATGATGCTTCCCCAGCTGATGACGCTTCCCCAGCTGATGACGCTTCTCCGGCTGATGATGCTTCCCCAGCTGATGATGCTTCTCCGGCTGATGATGCTTCCCCAGCTGATGACGCTTCCCCAGCTGATGACGCTTCTCCGGCTGATGATGCTTCCCCAGCTGATGATGCTTCTCCGGCTGATGATGCTTCCCCAGCTGATGATGCTTCTCCGGCTGATGATGCCAGTCCTGACGCTTGATAAATGATAATACAAAATGCTACATATAGTATGAATGAATAGAATTTCAGATGAATTAGTTCTCTCTTTTGTTATGGTCAGACTGGAGCTGAAGTAGTAGAGTTGAGTTGAGCTATTTTCGATAGATCATGGGCTGGGGAAACTTGCCTAATTTACAACATAACATAACATCGCAAGGTGATATCGTATTTAGCCTGTCTGAGCTGCCTTTTTGAATGAATGCTTGTTTAGAACATTATCAAGACTTGTGACAACTTGATTTAGTTCTGTACAGACAAAATACATTTTGCAATACAGAATAATCCTTTCATTTCTTACAACAAACAACTTTCCAAAAATGGTTTCTAGTGTCTGAGCTAAGGGCCAATAACACATACTGGTTAATACCACTAAACAAGTCTGAAATTACCGGCCACGCATACAAAAAATATGGGTTCTCCATTTCATTATTCGGATGGTTTCTTTGCCAATCCACAGCCAGCACAAGCACATAACAGTAAAATATATAAATCAGTTCAAGCAGCATTGTAGCAATCACTAACTTTACCTGCTTACTGGTTTTATTAACAGTAGTCTGTTGCTTGACTGCGGGTGAAGTCTTCCTTGAGCGATTCCACATGTAGCATAGACCAAAAACATAGAGAAGTACCAATGGTGGATGAACAAAAACACAGTTTGTTACCAACATTAGAAGCTGGTATACCTAAAACTTTCTGTAGGTGTCTATGATGAATAGAGTACTGCACTGGCTGGCGACACCGGGAAATCCAAGAAAAAGCCAAAAGATGAGCAGCAGAGCAGTAAAATAATTGGTTATAGATAGTCAGCTGGTTGGTCGGTTGGTCAGTTGGTGTTCGTTCGTTCGTTCGTTCGTTCGTTCGTTCGTTCGTTCGTCCGTCCGTCCGTCCGTCCGTCCGTCCGTCCGTCCGTCCGTCCGTCCGTCCGTCCGTCCGTCCGTCCGTCCGTGCGTCCGTCCGTCCGTCCGTCCGTCCGTCCGTCCGTCCGTCCGTCCGTCCGTCCGTCCGTCCGTCCGTCCGTCCGTCCGTCCGTTCGTTCGTTCGTTCGTTCGTTTGTTTGTTTGTTTGTTTGTTTGTTTGTTTGTTTGAAAGCGAAATGAAACAGAAAAAGAAATAACGCCTGACTTGTTGGTATTGCACATCAGCATAGATGAGTTGAGTGACGCCAGAACTGTTGTTTTTTCTGAACGAAAATTCAGTGAACAGTAAAGGCACTGCCTGAACTGCAGGTATCGCCCATTGAACTATCAAGCTGATCCTTAGTGCTCGGTTGTTCCACCACTAAAATAGCCGACAATCGGTTAAGCAAAACAGGAGGTTCTAAAACACGAGTGAAATCAAATAACGTGGCTAACAACTGTAGTCATTAGCATTTTCTCTTGAAATGTCACACAAATTCAATTCATTCAAGCTACTATATGTAGTACGGTACTGAAGATGCGCTAGAAAACAATCTGCAAGTAAATGTAAACTGACCGAACTGTAATTCAAGGGCCAAATCAACACAGTGACGCGGCTGACACAAAGCAAAATTATTCCGATCATTTGTGCGTAGCCGAAATACCAGGCCGACACAACGGCAAACTTGGGCAAAAGACCGTTTGCGTATTTCAAAAAAACGAAATCCATCCAGCCGTATGCGCGGAGGTACGTAAAAATCGGCTGATAGACCATCATTGACAGGTCGGCAATGCCAAGGCTTATGCATATTTTCAAAAACGGATTACAGAACGGCTCCACCTTTCTGTACTTGACCAAAGTTAACACAAACAGGATATAAGTAAAGAAAGATAGCAGAGAAAAAGCGTGCATTAGCAGCATTCTCGATTGGAATGAAACCTGACTGAAGCACAGATTTCGATTAGAATACGACACGCGAATGCACAAGCAGACAATGAATATCACGAAATGCGTTAATATAATTCAAATTTAGCGCGTCATTAACGCAAGAACAACGCAACAGAGAATTTAGATTATGTCATATGCAAAATTTTGACAATGTTTTCACCTACCAAGCAGCATGCAATTGTAACGAATCCCCTTGCGCCGGACCGATTAAACTCGAAAAAGCGGCACGCAAACGCAACGCACGCCAGATTCGACAATTAGCCCGCGATTGCGCGTGCAAAATTGCAGAAAAATTTTGAATTGGTCGAGCCAACCGCCGCCGGGGGCGGAGCTTGGAGGCGTCGATGGATAGCGATGATGACTTCTGCTGGTTTCTGCATCGTGAAACTGAAACAGAGCAGCACAAGCGCAAAGCCAAATGCCTTAAGCATTTCTAACTACATCCTAGTGGAGTTTTTCTGTAATTTCTATAATTTTGAAGCATTCATGATGAAATAAATGGAGGATGATTTCATTGAAATCCTGACCTATAGGCAATGGGAATATTTCTGCTACTAAAAATCCTGACGTGATACAGCAAAACGGTTATGATTTTTGAAATCAGCGTACCCAAATTAGTCTAAATCACTTCACACATTTCCAGTAAAAAAAATTTGTTGTTCAGTGTAATTGGACAACGTATCTTCTACTTGCCCGGATGGCCTGGATAAAGAGGCGGGACTCTGTTGACTTTTGTCGGCCATCTCGTCCTTAATACAATACGCCGATAAACAAATATTTATTAATTTTCGGCAGCACACCAAAGTGGGAGCAGCTCCAGTTTGAACACCTACCACACGACAACACCGTGAGAGGAGTTACGGTTACCCTTAATTCCTGAATGACCGAACCGCAGCGAAACTACTCCAATTATAAGTGCGGTCATCCCCAAAGGGTTATGGCATTGAAAAAATGGAAGAGGTTGAAAAAGTCTAAAACAAAATCTAAAAGCGTTCTTTCAAATGCTGAAAATTCAAAGCTGGCTTTTTGCTGTTTGCTGAAAACCGGTACTGTATATACAATATTTAGTAATCAAGTAATTCATTAGTCTGGAAAACATTTGCTATTAACCAGAAACGTGTCATATCACATGCTTCCGCGCCCTCATAGCTGCAATTAACACGTAATTGCAACATAATCTGCTTAAGCGAAAACGAATCTGTATATTGGCTTAGACTCTAACCAAATTTCCTCTGTTTGCAAAACACATGCAAGAATCAAAGCCACAAACATTCTGAGACTTCTTCACTAAGACTACTGCTTTGACTGAGTTGATTACTGTCCTTATCATATCCAGGTATTAAACTGCTGACTTCAGAATGAAAATATGTCTCCTAAAAGAGCACAATACGCTAAATAATAAACAACTTGGTTTATAAAACTTTATAGTTAAACAATTGAAAATAGATTTCATAAGTTTACTCAAACACAATCAAACCACCACTCAAAACACCATCAAAGAACAATATAGGTACACATTTGCTGTACGTGTATATATTTATTTACATAAAAAGCGGATTTCAAAAACTTAAAACATTCAAGAATTTATCGACTATTGTTGTTGTTGTTGTTGTAACTTTTTGTCCGTTTGGACTAGGAGGACTATAATAGAACTTGAAACGATGCCATGTACAGTATGTGGTAAAGAGATTCCTGACTGTAAATAAAAGTCAAACTAGACATAAGTTTCTTGATCATCGAACGACCAACTAATTTCAAAGTCGCAACTGACAGACAAAGACTCTGACTCAAAGGTCAGAGAAGCCGAGAACTGATCGTTAGCAGCGCTGTTGGCTTCTGGTTGCGACTTCGACGTTCGTAGCGAATCGTGCAACTCAGACGAACGTCTCTTGGGGGCTATTGACCAAGCGCTGGTCGAAATTCGCACGTTATGTTGTTGTTGTAGTTGCTTTTGTTTCTGTGTTGCTGGTAGCAAAAGCTTCAGTTGAGTTTCGTTGTTCACTCTCACTCTCTGCTGATTAGGGTCGAAGGTTGTAGTCAACAGTGAATAGTAGGAAACTCTAGCTGAGTCCGAGGCGAAATAGTGTTGGACATACTTTTTCGGGCAGAACAGTTTTGTCAACAACATTCGTACTGTAACTCTGTATCGAGACGACAAGTGATAGTAGAATATAGGCGAAGAGGCGGACGACAAACAAACAAGAACGTTGTTCACATCACCCAGCACATGACCAGTGTTCGAAGCGAAAAAAGTAGGCCAGAAAACTTCGCAGAAGTTCAACACGAACGCCCAACTATGGCACAGAACGAAGAAGCAAACGACGAAAATAAGCATGGACGCGGTGCGCTGGTCGGCGCGCTCGAGCGCCGTCATGCGGCGGCGCACGCGGCGCGATCTAATAATTTCTCGCGCAACCAGCACATTGAAAACGGAGAGAAAAATCAGCGGCAAAATGTAGCTGAGCAGTGTGTTGATGAAATTAATATAAACGAACATATAAACGGCATTCTTTCGCAGGTTATAAACCGGAACAAAGTGTGCACCGTGTGCGTATTCCCAGAAGCGAACGAAATTGTACGCAACCGAGCCGAAAAGAATAAACAGAATCGCAAAGAAAGCACGATTTCTGGTGCAGTAAAGTTGCACCAACAATGGACGACAGACAGCGGCCCAACGTTCGAATGTAATGGCAACTAGCAACCAAATTGAACAACCGCGAAACATAAGCGTGACTGGGTAGAGATAGATGGCAGAGAAACTGTAAATTGGAAATAGAATTGTGGAGGTTAGAAAATAGGTGAGTAAAGGGGCACTGCAGAAAACGGGGATTGCAAGCAGCAATAAACAGACATCGGAAATGCTTAATGCAGTGAGTAGAATGTTGATTGAAAGCGAGCGAAAGTGCGGCTGTAGAAATACCACAGCAGACAGAGTGTTTGCCAAAATTCCGAGCAGACATAGTGATAGTAAAGTTAGGCTGAGAGCCAGAGAAAAGGTGGCGAACCAATTTTTCGAATCGAAGCAATTTGGATCGTCGGTCCGATTGCACATCACTTGACAACTGATTTCGGTTGCTAACTATCCTATTATGGTTTTCTGCTGTCGTGCGTAAAACTATTCGATTTGACCTTCCTTCTACCACGCAATTAATTCGATTGGTTTAATTAGCGAGTAGGAATTGAGTTCAATTAGCCTGTAGGAATTAAATTAAATTTAATTTAATTCCTACAGGCGTTGGCGAATGGAGAACGTCGTGTGTTGTTTACAATATATGGTATGATCTGGCGGCCCCGGCACCCATGGAGGCGGTGTGTTTGTGAGTTCAAAACCTGTCGAGCCAATGATGGGAAGTTGCCGGCACCAAGCCCAACCCAGGCCATTAAAAGTGATGAATGGCAAGTGATGAAGAGTTTGATAGTTTGTGTGTTTGTATTATCGAGTTATCGAGTGGTTGTGTTTGTGTGTGTGCGTGTGCTTGTGTGTGTTGTGTGCAACTGTCAACTAGTCGATAAACTTCTTCATTGGTGCCGAGACCCGGGATCGAACCGGGGACCTTCAGATAAATGGGAACCAAACCTTAGCTGTCCATACGTATAGGCACAATGTACGAGTTGGAATTCACACAGGGCAGACAATGGTAAGGTTCCACTTGAATGACTAGTACTAGTTTTTAGAATCGTTTAAAAAGCCACTACATAAAGGCTAGCTCAGCTTGCCAGGAGCAGGACAAAGATTTGCTTCGACAAAGTCACCGTTATGCATTGGAGAGTCCAGTTCGCAGAATTTTTGTTTAGCAACGTCTGCGTGTGCTAAAAATCCGGTCCAGTCAGTCCTCCTGCGATGAGCACGAGCACTTTTTTCTGGCCCGCTTGCTCAGGTTCCGTATATTTATAGTACGCCCTAACTACCTACATGTACTGTATACTGTATTCATCCGAAAAAATCTCATCCTGTTTTTTTCCAAAATCGCGCTCCAGCTCAACACTAGGTAACTAGGTATACCTAGTATTACCTAGTTAATATTCGGGAAAAGTACCTAGATTTACTTTACCTAGTTGCTGGTTACTCTATTTTACCTAGTTTTACTTTACCTAGTTTCAAATCCACAACTAGGTACTTCTAGGTAGAACAAGCTTACCTAGTTTGATATTTTCAGTTTTACGTGGCTTTTTCAGTCAGCAAACCTTCAAATTTCCGTCTTTGCCACAATTACAGTGGCCCAGAGAATGAATTTCTGACTTATTTGATCAATAAGATACAAATATTTACTTGAAATGTGTCAAATTTCGTGGATTTTAACTCCACTATCTTCATCATTGTTCTATTGAACCAAAAATAATCTTTTTGACTTGATTTCGAACGTTTTAGGTTTACCTAGTATTACCTAGTTTTTCTGGGCTTTACCTAGTATTACTTTACCTAGTTTCTTAGCTGAGAACTTTACCTAGTATTACTTTACCTAGTTTTTTAGGTGACAACTTTACCTAGTATTATTTTACCTAGTTTCAAATATTCAAAATGCACCACACTGGTCCATACATGTAGCTGGGTTTTCGGCTGGGGGGGAATTTTTCTGATCCAAAATAGGGTTTCAGGGCTATGCCCAAAGGGGGTTTCAGCGACCTTTTTTCGGTGTCCAAAAGTGGGTTTCAGCGACCTTTTTTTGGGCTCAAAACAGGGTTTTGAGGACTAAAAATGGGGTAAAAATCCTGTCTGAAGTGCAAAAATTCCGTTTAAAACCCTATTTTTGCTGTAAAACGTGGAAAAAACCTTATTTTTAATTTAAAATGTGCAAAAAAAGCTAATTTTGCTTTAAAACGCAAAGAAAACCATTTTATTCGACATAATACATGCATTTTTGGAACCTTCTTTAGAGATTTTTAAACCCAAATTAGGGTTCCGGAACCCTACTTTGAGCCTCCAGAAACCCAAATTAGGGTTCTAGAACCCTATTTAGGGTTTCAGTGACCCAAATTAGGGTTCCGGAACCCTATTTCGACCCTCCAGAAACCCAAATTAGGGTTTCAGTAACCCTACTTAGGGTTTCAGTAACCGAAACTAGGGTTTCAGTAACCCAAATTAGGGTTCCGGAACCCTATTTAGGGTTTCAGAAACCCAAATTAGGGTTCCGGAACCCTATTTAGGGTTTCAGTAACCGAAATTAGGGTTTCAGTAACCCAAATTAGGGTTCCGGAACCCTATTTCGGTCCTCCAGAAACCCAAATTAGGGTTCTGGAACCCAATTTAGGGTTTCAGTAACCCAAGTTAGGGTTTCAGTAACCCTATTTAGGGTTTCAGTAACCCAAATTAGGGTTCCGGAACCCTATTTAGGGTTTCAGTAACCGAAATTAGGGTTTCAGTAACCGAAATTAGGGTTTCAGTAACCCAAATTAGGGTTCCGGAACCCTATTTAGGGTTTCAGTAACCGAAATTAGGGTTTCAGTAACCCAAGTTAGGGTTTCAGTAACCCTATTTAGGGTTTCAGTAACCCAAATTAGGGTTCCGGAACCCTATTTAGGGTTTCAGTAACCGAAATTAGGGTTTCAGTAACCGAAATTAGGGTTTCAGTAACCCAAATTAGGGTTCCGGAACCCTATTTAGGGTTTCAGTAACCGAAATTAGGGTTTCAGTAACCCAAATTAGGGTTCCGGAACCCTATTTAGGGTTTCAGAAACCCAAATTAGGGTTTCAGTAATCCAAATTAGGGTTCCGGAACCCTATTTAGGGTTTCAGTAACCCAAAACAGGGTTTCGGAACCCTATTTAGGGTTTTTGAAACCCAAAACAGGGTTCCGGAACCCTATTTAGGGTTTTTGAAACCCAAACTAGGGCTCCGGAACCCAAGTTGGGTTTCTGAAACCCTAATCAGGGCTTCTGGAACCCTGTTTGCAGGTTTACAAACCCAAAATAGGGTTTCAAAAAATTCCCCCCCCCAGAATCCGGCTGGGGGGAATTTCCTCCGAAAATCGGGCCTGGGGGGAAATACCCCCCCATTCCCCCCCCCCAACTACATGTATGCACTGGTCAGGTTCCGTTAATAAACGCATGTAAATTTCTTTCCAGCAGTTTTCCTTTTTGTTTAATCTGACAAATTTTGACGTTCTGTTGTTTTTGTAACAGTTTTGATTGAGTCTATACATCGTATAAGTCCATTTATTAACTGGAAAATTGCATAAATTAGCTATTTTAGCTTTAGCTTTTTCCGGGATTTATGTTTTTCCCGACCCTGAGGGCCTGAAAAAACACACTTCACATCTCTCTGTACTGTTCATCATAGTACCTGCGCAGTGCTATTTAGTGCCAGAAACTAAGACATAAACAGGGTGATTTAATCAATTTCGCTGAAATTTTAACACAACATGTTAACCCTTAGATTTGTTTTGTTCTGAAAATTTTAGCGAAGTCCAGTGGCGTATCCATTTTTAGGTGTAGGGTGGATACCCCATTTGCTTGTGGTGAAGGTAGCGGTTTCGACTTGCTTTAGTTTTCTTGTTCGTCAGTCAATTTTGCTCAAATTTAACACAATATGCACAGAACTAAAATTTTCGCGCTCAAAGTTTCGGCCAAGTCTGTCGCTTCAACCACACGTTATTCACTTCCACGGGTCAGCCGTCACTTTCTCTATGACTTGTGATAGTGGAAGTACATAACTAAAGAGTTGAAGCTACAGACTGGGCCAAAATTTTGAGAGTAAAAAGTCTGAGCGAGCACCTGCTAAAATTTCAGCGAAATTTATTGATGAACGCAAAAGTTACAGCAAGACAAAAGATTGGACCGATGAATCGCCGACCTGTATAATTAAAATTAAAACTAGAACTAATGTCTTTAACCAATAAAGTAAAGTACCATCAGTCAGTAGAAGGTTTTTGGGCGTGCTATAAGAACTTGATGATAAATATATTCCTTCCAGGCATCTTTTTGCTTTGCTCTTCTTCTGAACAAAAATACAAAGGCCAACGCGGAGACATTTTAGCGGCGTTGGTTTTGCGTTTTTCGATTTGGTCCGTTTTATCTCAATACTGGTTGGTGCGTAGAAAGAATGAAGGTTCTGCAAGAACAAGCTATCCCCATTGTACTGGCTGTGTTGGCTGGTCTCATATTGTGCGCCGTTATTTTGAGAGTGATTTGCTATCTGTTCGAGAAAAGGGAAAGCATACAAGGTAGAAAAGTTTTTGAACGGTGCCGTATTTCCGATAAACTTTATACAGTGCAGCCGTTTTCAGATGTCGAATCGAACTACGACAGGAAAGATACGATAGCTCAGACGCAGATAAAGAATATGCAGTGAAATATTGTTTTATTATTTTGCTTGCACTAGTGCTGTACCGAGGATATTCTAAGCGGCAATTTAAATATTTATAATGAAATTAACTCTCACGCATGCACTACATTCCAGGTTCGTAGTACCGGCTGGCTGGGTTTTGCCTTACTGGGTTTCGGCTACTGTTGATCCGGTATATCCATATACCAATACCCATACCCAAAAACTGGGTATTTTTGAGCAAAACTACCTGTAATAGGGTCTACCCATACCCGGGTATACCCGATTATTTTAAAAATACCGAATGGGAATAAGTACTTTTTAAAAAATAGCAAACATGCACGCTAATTTCTGTAAAATCTGTGCAAAAATTCTTTCAATGAAGCGTTAAATTATTTATACGGTTTTTGCCATGCATCATACAGTCATTTTACTGTTTCGGAACATTTATTTATCCCCCAATTTGTTTAAAGAATTGCATAATTAAGATGAAAACATCTTACTGAGGAACGTTTGTGGGCTCAGAATGGAACGCTCTGGGTTAGGGGCCGGCCATAAACGACGTCATCCCAAAATCCCAAGTTTTCCGAGCCCCTTCCCCCCAAAATCGCCTTGCGTCGTTTCTTGGGACCCCCTCCCTTAAGCCGACGTTGTTTTCCATTCCCCCCACGATAAAAATGCAGTACATATAGTACTGTCATGTTTATTGTTGCCATACTGCGTAATCAATTGAATAAATTTCTACTACCACTCTGGGAACCTTTTCTACCTTGAAAATTTGAGAACTTTTTCTATAACATTTATGTATATTAAAAACAAAACTGGACCTAAGAGACTGCCTTGAGGAACTCCAGATGTTACTACAGATTTAGTAGATCAACTATTCTCAACCTGTACATACTATTGGCGATCTGTTAAATAATTTATTATCCATGATAAGAAGTTTCCAGAGACAGGATACTTGAGATGGCCAACGTCGCTGAAATAATGAATGCTCCAATGCCAAAAGCACGCACGAAAAATAATAGCACAGCGCCTATTATTAGAACTTTTTCGGTAAGTCTGTCATTCTTTAGTTTTAAATTGCCGCTTCAGCCGTAGCCAATCGTTCTACGACCACCCTGGACGTCAAGGAATTACACGTCCAATTACAACACACCGAAACGTAGCTGCTAACCACAAAATACTGACCCTAAACCTCTCTAAGTACAGCCGAATGAGTTTTGGGTTTGCAGCACAGCTATTGATTTAGCGTTCTCAGTGTAAAAAGAGGAACAAGCTACAAGAATATAAAAGAAAATAATCCACGCGTCAGCTACGATCCGCCACGACTACATAAAATCCGCAGCAGCAAACAAAAAAGTCCAAACATTCGGAGTCGGTCGGCCGGGCGGCTTTGTTTGTCAGTGTCAGTCGACGGGGGTGGTCGTAGTTGTTTGCTTATCCAGTCCACCGACGATGCGCTCCAACCTACTGCTATTGATTTTCCTTCTGCTTCCCTTTGCACTTTGCCAAGAAGAAGAAGAAGAATTTCAGCAAGACCAACACGTGTACGTACTGACCGACAAGAACTTCGACCGATTTCTGCAGCAACACCCGACCGCCCTGGTGGAGTTCTTCGCGCCCTGGTGCGGCCACTGCAAACAGTTGACTCCCGAGTATGCGGCCGCCGCCAGAACGCTGAGAGCGCACAAGGCTGACGTAGCTCTGGCCAAGGTGGACGCTACGGTGGAACAGGACTTGGCCAAGTTGTTCAAGGTAGAAGGCTTCCCCACTATAAAGTGGTGGCAGGAGGGAGTGGAGGGACCGAAGGACTACGATGGACCCAGAGACCACGCCGGTTGGTTGCAGTTTTTGTCTATTGGCAGTAAACAAAGTCGGCACTCAACGAACGCCAGACATTGGCAAAGGTTGGCCCCCTCAAGCTCTGACCTACCCCCTACTTAAGTGCCTGATTGTAGTCGGACTGGGCCGGGGGAGAGTGGTGGGGTAGGAGTTGTCTGCCAGATGTGGTTGAAGGGCATACTTGTAGCAGGTCATCCGCCGAAGGGGGTTGGGGTGCCTGGAGCCGGCCTGGCGGTCTGAGCCAAAATTCTAAGGAGGGAGCTGGGCACTAAAAACGCTCAAAATCGCAATTTTTCGGCTCAAAATCGCAATTTTTCGGCTCAAAATCGCTAATTTGAGCCCAAAGTGTTGTTTTACAGGCGATTTTTGGCAATTTCTCTGTCTGAAAAAGTAGAAAATCACAAAAATTAGCTAAAAAATTGCTTGCCAGAAAATCGGACCGGGGTTGGAAAAGTCGTCTAGTAGTTCCCCGATCAGGGCGGGGGCCTGGCCTAAGTCGGGTGGGGACAGAAGCCCGTACCGCTTGTTACATTACATGTACGGTGCAGGGTGTTTCGCCCAGGGACGGTCCAAATCATAAAACAGCTCGAAAACGTCGAGAAATTCGTTTTTGGTACGTTTTACTCATTAATAACGCTAAAAATGGCAATTCTAAGCTGCCAAATTTCTCTTAAATATCAGCAGACAGCGGAAAGGCCAAATCGGTTTTACCAAAATCTTTTAAGGGCCTTTTCAGCTGTAAGTCAGTGATTGTTAGTAGTGCAGCCGGTTGGGTCGGGTGCGTGTTGCATTCTGAATGTAGAGGCTGTTGTGAAAGCAGTGTTGATTGTAGGCATAGTGCAGTGGGTGAGACAGAGGATAGACCCGACTTACAAGCCGCCGCCAGAGTCGGTGGTCACTCTGACCAGTGCCAACTTCTCTTCCTTCACCGAAGACAACCACCTGGTGTTGGTAGAATTCTATGCTCCCTGGTTAGTCCTTACACTCAACTATTCTAGTCACCTCAATAATGTAATAGTCCGGCAAAGTGTCGTACCCAGTGATGTATCACTACGACGGGTAAATATCGGAAACCCTATACCCAATACCCATTATTGAAGACCCAAGTGCCCTATATATAGTTTTCAGAATGAGTCAAAAAATTGGAATTTATGCAAGTGCTAATTTTGAAGCTATAAAATCCGTCTAAATAGAATTCATTGTCAAAAAGACGATGTAATCGTTGGAAAACGGTTGGAAAATTACTTCAATAAGGGGAATGCGCTGAAAATGTTGTTTTCATAATATGTAAAACTCGTGCTGCAAAAGTGAATCAAAATGTCACTAGTATATGGAAAAAGCCTACTGTATGTTGAGATTTCATGTCATGATTTCTTGTCATGATTTCTGATTCTTGTCATGATTTCTGTCATGATTCTTGTCATGATTTCTGTGCAGTGTCAAGCCAACAGAACAGAAGCCATCTTTTCCTATGTATTCTTCCTTTTTACATAAAAATACATAAATCAAGTCAGTTTTGCATAATCACATCACCTGTAATCAAAGTCATCTGTACTAATTTTATTCAATGAAAAGTCATTTTGAAATAGCAAATTTTCAAATAAAATCTGAAAAAAGCCAAAAAAATCTTTAAAAAACCAGTGTAAATTTTTTTGCGTGTGGGGGGCATGCTTTCCATTGTGGCTTCCAGACTTAGGCAGATCCAGTCGTTTCTCATTTACCTACTCGCTGTCACCAGCTTTCGGTGGCCTGTGTTGGGCTTTGTGCCGACCACCGACTCTTTGTGGCAAAATAGTCGCGTCTTGGCCATGGGTCTGGGTAGTTTACGCTATCCCGTGTGTCACGGCGGCCCCGGCATCCGTGAGAGCGGTTGTTTGTGGGTTCAAAACCGGTCGAAGCGACTGGAAGTAGTCGACGTAAAGCCCAACCCAGACCGCCGAAAGCCGGTGATGGCCAGTAGGTAAATGGGAACCGAACCGGCGCTGCCTAAGCACCTAATGGCAGCAAAGGGGAGGGTTGTTTGTAGACAGGGCTACCCCATTGAAGGGCTGTGAATAGAGCGAGGGGTGTCCTGAGCTGTCATAAAAGACAGTGGAACTGAAAAACAAACAAACAAACAAGAAATTTGCCCTGCCGAGAGGATGAACGCACGAGCACGCGCACAGTGGCTTTGCAACTGTGTTTTCGGTTATAAGTATACTGTAGTCGGTTTCAGGTGTGGCCATTGTAAGCAGCTGGCTCCCGATTACGAAAAGGCAGCTCAACGACTAATCGTACGTCCGTTTTATGCATTGGCTCGGCAGTTTTGCTTAGTGGGTGGGCTGTCCTGCTTTTTTCAAGTCGTTCATTTCTCCTTTTACTATACACGTGCAGGGAGGTAGGTATAATGAAAAAACGTTAAAAAATCCGTCATTGGAATTTTTTAAAGAAAATAGGTTATCTTTGGCTATAGGCGCTTTTTGGCCTTTTTGTGAAACCATGGCCAAAACCATACATGACTAGGAGGTTTGGGGTTACCCCCTACAGTAGCTAGAAAAAGGAAATCTGAAACCCTACCCCCCCCCCCCCGAGTCAGTTTAGGGACCCCGAGCCAAAAATACAAGTACAGTACCAGTAGTGGCTCCAGTACTAACAAATTGGCTCAGAAATGACCAATTTTTAGCCTAAAATTTGCTTGAAAAGCCTTTGGAAACCGAATTTGGCGTTTCCACTGCTGATATTTAAGAGAAATCGGGGTTTTTGGAAGCCCTTTTTGACATTTTTTGCTTGTTTTTAGCTCTAAAACGCTATTTGGCCGCTTAAAATAGCGATTTTCAGCCTCCTTACTAAAAAAACAGCTAAAAACGCATTTCCAGACGTTTCGGAGCTTTTTGAAATTTTGCCCCCCCCCCCCCTATGGGCGAACCCCCTCGACCCCCACCTGACGGAAACCCCCACGCCTGCCCGGACCTGTATGTATGCTCAGACCCTCCCCATCGGCTGCTGACCTGACAGTAAGTTTTAATCGGTTCAGGGCCATGACCCACCCATACAGTTGGCCAAAGTGGACGCCACCGAAGAGAAAGACCTGGCCAAGGAGTACGGCGTTTCCGGCTACCCTACGTTGAAAATTTTTCGGAACGGCAAACGATTCGACTACTCCGGACCGAGACATGTTGACGGTTAGTAAGTTGCATTTCAGTTTTTTGCCGGTCAGGGATATAAATATAGAATTTATCAGGGGAAATTTTGGGCGTCACTCCATAAAAGTCTGCATAAACTTTGTTGGAAGCAGCAGTGATTAGTGCCAATAATTTGGGCAATATCAGTGCGTTGTAGATGGCTAACTTTTCAAAATTTCCTTGCCCTGGTTGAGCCGACCTAACCAGACCCTTTCAATCTGTTAAAATAAAATTGTTAATTTTTTGCTCAGAACGTTTTTCAAACGCGTTTATGAAGGTTAATTTACCAAATTTTTTCTCCCTGATTGGATAGTGGACCAACCAGACCTCTACAAACTCCTAAGACTGTTATTTTGTGCTCAGAATGTTATTGGGTAAGAAAGTTCACATTGGTGAGAATAATTTTTCAATAATGTTAGGGGATTATTTGGCTTCTATCAAATACGGTCAGGGGATTTTGGATCGCCGGAGCGGCACGAACACTGGCTTTTAATTTCACATCAATGTTTTTATTTGCGACAGAGTGTTTAAAAAGGGTGCTGAAATAGATGCCAACATGATCAAGAAATATTGCCGGTTCCCATGCATGCATGTACATACTAGGGGAATTTGGCCGGGTTTCTCCCTAGCTGGAAAGGCCAAGCCCCTTAGCCCTCCCCCGGATCAGTATTAGGTAGCCGGACCCTAAAATACAATACAAGTACTAGTAGCAGCTGCAGTACTGTTAAACTGGCTTGGAAATCACTAATTTTAATTTAAAATCAGCTTAAAAAGCCTTTGCTAAACCGGGTTTTGTGGTTTCCGCTGCTGATAGTAAAGATAAATCGGTGTTTTTGCTTGTTTTCAGCTCTAAAACGCTATTTAGCAGCTTAAACTCCGTTGCCGGAGGGAAAAATGTTTCGCTTTTTAAGGCAAAATAGGAGTTTGTTTACTTTTCTTGGTAACCCCAGAGACGGCTCCGGAATCGATTCCGTCCCAGACAGACAAAGGGCTTAGGTTTTCTATATTAGGTTATCACCATCACAAATCTGACGGTTTTATCAGTATCGCAAGAAGCGCAACAGATCTACAGTTCTGCTTCTCCACGGTTCCGAGATCGGCGACCTAACGACGGTTTCTTCATGGCTGGGTTGCAGCAACAAAATCACTATTATCTCCGGTAGCTGGTGATCGAACAAAATCGAACTCTGCCGTTTCGACCTCGCCTCTGTATTTGGCGTAGCCACAGTCAGCAACAGCAGCAGCGCTAAGATTAGAGTCAGCTTCATTATTCTTCTGTCTAATTTAGGCGCTCGCATTGCACTTTTATAGGTAGTTAGCTTTGAGTCACTGTCTACTGTACTAGTTCCGCTGTTGCTTAAAACGGAAGTCTTTTTCAGACTCTGCATTAGTGGCTGGTTGAGAGTTTCAGGAAGTCTAATCGGAATCTGACTGAGTCTGTTTAGAGCTTCTAGCGAAATGCATAGAAATTTTTAATAGAATTGAGCACGTAGTCGATGCACGAAGATTTCTCTATGATAGCTATGATTACTGTAGAAGCAAAAATTTAACTGAAACAAGAAACTGTAAACGCCTTCCTTAACCCGAGACCACTTCGCAGACCCCTCCCTCCAGGTTTTTTCGCTCCATGTAAACAGTTTTTAAAAAAAATTTTTTTGAAGGCCAAAAATTTTTTTATTTTTCTAAATAAAAGTTTGTTTTGAAAATCGTCTTATAGGCCTTCAGTGTGCGCTGTACAGGTGCTTACAACAAATTTTCCCCTTTTGCACCACAAGTCAGTTGAGAAAGCTGTTCGAAAACGCCAATACAGGTCTAAACACTGCCTATAACTGATAATTTGACCGAAAATTGCTTTAGAGGCACTTCTAGGTGAATGTTAAGGAAAGATTTCTTTAGCAGTCGCTGTCAGACTCAGTGCAAAACAAAATAATATTCAGGTTGCTAGATAAAATGTTGGCCGCTCTCCTTCGAAAGAATTTACAAAAATTGCACGTATGTAGGTGAATTTCCCACTTTTTGCCTTAATTTGCATATTGATTTTTCAAACTTTGCTCTGGACAATACGCTTGATTGATTGATTGATTGAATACGCTTGATGCATAGCAGACAAAGTTGGTTGCGTACTATTTTACCGCAGAAAACGTTTTAGCGCCATGAACAGAAATGTCCAAAAGCATACATGTAACAGCTCCGGGCCGACCTGGGGGGAGGGGGTAGGGGGGTTTCCTCAGGTGGGGGGTCGAGGGGGGGTTTCGCCCAGGTGGGGGGTCCTAAATTTCAAAAAGCTCCAAAACGCCTAGAAATGCGTTTTTAGCACGTTTTTTTCAGTAAGGACGCTAAAAATCGCTATTTTAAGCTGCCAAATAGCGTTTTAGAGCTAAAAACAAGCAAAAAATGACAGAAAGAGCTTCCAAAAACACCGATTTTTCTTAAATATCAGCAGTGGAAACGCCAAATTCGGTTTCCAAAATCTTTTCAAGTGAATTTTAGGCTAAAAATTAGTGATTTCTGACCCAGTTTGTTAATACTGGAGCCACTACCACCACTTGTATTTGTTTGGTCGGGGGAGGGGTCCCTTAACCTGTCTCGGGGGGGGTGAAGGGGGTTTGGCCTTTCAAGCAGGGGGTAACCCCAAACCCCCCTAGTACATGTATGTCCAAAAGAGCTGAACCAATTGTTTCTTAGGAATCGTGGCTTACATGGAGGAGCAGGCGTACCCGGCAGCCAAAGAAGTGAAAACAACGAAAGAAATGCGTCGCTCCTTGTCCGACTCGGACGTCTCAGTTCTGGGTTTCTTCGCAACCGTCTCCGACCCGTTCTTCGAGAGTTTCGCTGAAGCCGGTACTACTATTATTATCTTTCTAAAGTTGTGAATAACCTAAAAAGCGGCTTCAGCTGAGTCGCTGCGTGAAGAATACAAGTCGATCGCCTACACCACCGACCCTTCGGTAATAAACGACTTTAAAGCCAAGCCGGGCCGGATCGGAATTTATCAGCCCGAGCGGTTTTGGTCTAAGTTCGAGCCGAAAGTCAAGTTTATCGATACGGTGCGTGCTTTAGAGCTTTTGTTTGGTCTCTGTTCTGTAATATGTAAATTTTTAGCCCACCGCCACTGCTGAAAGTATAGTGAAGTATGTGAAAGAGAATACGATACCGCTGGTTGGGCATCGCACCCATCCGAATATGCAACAGAGATTCGCACATCGACCGCTAGTTGTCGCTTATTTCACTGTCGACTTCTCATTGGCCCACAGGGACGGTAATGTTTTGGCTTTTCTTAAATCTAGGCACTTAACACTGTTTATGGTACTGGCCAGACATGGGCAAAGGGGGGCTGAGGGGGGGTTAGCCCCCCCCCCTCAGGCTCTGACCTACCCCCCCCAGCCGGCCGCTACCCCCCTCAGGAATTTTTTGGAAGAATTTTGTATAGAAAATTATGATAAAAATATGCCTGGATTAGGTGTAAATGACTTCAGAATAGCTTATTTTAACGTATTTTAATGAAAAATCAGCCAAAAAACCTTGATTTTAGCCAAAAATCGGACTGACTTTTTGGCTTACCACCCCCTCAGCCCCCCCCCTCAGGCGCTCCTACCCCCCCCTCAGCCCCCCCCTCAGGAATTGGAAATTCTACCCCCCCCCCTCAGCCGAAATGCTAGCCCATGTCTGGTACTGGCACCATATGCTGACGGTACCATGGTACCGGTACCTAATTTTCGGGGACTGTGGTGGCACCAGACATGGGCTAGCATTTCGGCTGATGGGGGGGTAGAATTTTCAATTCCTGAGGGGGTAGGAGCGCCTGATGGTGGCTGAGGGGGTGGTAAGCCAAAAAGTCCGATTTTTGGCGAAAATCAGGGTTTTTTGGCTTATTTTTCATTAAAATAAGTTAAAATTAGCTATTCTGAGCTCATTTCCGCCTATTCCAGGCATATTTTTGTCATAGTTTTCTATGCAAAATTCTTACCAAAAATTCCTGATGGGGGTAGCAAGTTGCTAGATAAAATGTTGGCTGCTAACAAAGAATTTACAAAAAATTGCATGTATTTACGTGAATTTTCGCACTTTTCCCTTTAATTTGCATATTGATTTAAAAAAAAATTTTTTTTGAGCCTTTAAAAAAAGAGCTTTTTTTAAAAAAAAGTCTTTTTTTTTAAATTTTTGACCATAACAACTGTGGTTACATGTATGCCACTACCCTAAGTTGTATGGTACCGGCACCTTATGTGGTGAAGTAACCGAGGTGTATTGTACCAGTAAAGCCTCGCTACGTTATCTCTCGTACTAGGAATCGTTTATTATGAACTGCAAAGGAATCCCCCTTTTGACTGTCAAATCACAATCCTTTACGACTGTCAAAGCCTTTCAATGGGGTGGCTTTAGCTTAGTGTAACGATAGCTATGCCAATTGTTTAGGTGGCATTTTGCAGGCACACAATACTGGCGCACCAAGATTTTGAAAGTGGCTAACGAATATAAGAGCACGCCGTTCAAGTTTTGCATTTCCGACGAACAGGAGTTTGCCAAGGAGCTGGACGAAGTGAAGCTGGGCGACTCGGGACAGGTGAGCTCGTTGCGTTTATCGGTTCCAAACTGTGCCATGTGAAACTGCAGTCTGCGCTGTCAGCCGTTCACATGTGGCGTGCTGTGAGTGACCAAATCTGGAGCAAGTACCGTGGGTGGTACCCAGACATGGGCAAGGGGGGCTGAGGGGGGTTCCCCCTCAGGCTCTAACCTACCCCCTCAGCTCAGCCGCCCGCTACCTCCGCAGGAATTTTTTGGAAGAATTTTTTATAGAAAATTATGATAAAAATATACCTGGATTAGGTATAAGTGAGCTCAGAATAGCTTTATTTTAATTAAAAATAAGTCAGAAAACCTTGATTTTAGCCAAAAACCGGGCTTTTTGGCTTACCACCCCCTTAGCCCCCCCTCAGTAATTGAAAATTCTCCCCCCTATACCGAAATGCTATCCCATGTCTGATGGTACCCCCCTTGTGTTATCGAATAAGCCATTTGTTCATCTGAACGCGTCAATTGTTTACTCTCAGTCTCTTTAAGCAAGAACGCTTGCATTTATCTGTCTGTGACAGTATTTAAGTTTTGTCTTAATCGAATCTGAATACCAAAAATCGGGAAAAACTGCAGTCATGGGCAAATAATTAATCGGAAGCGCTGGTTTGAACACGACTACAGCTAAAAGTCAGTCTTCTTTCAGGAGGTGAATATAATAGTGTTTGGAAAGGATGGCAAAAAGTATCCGATGAACCCCGACGATTTCGACGACGACTTCTCGGAAGAGAATCTGCGCGAGTTTATGGACAAGATTACCAAAGGTGGGCTGCTTTCGGCGCTCTGGGCGAAACTAGCAGTTATTGATCAGTTTCGCCTAGAGCGTTCTGCTCTGTAGTGGCTTCTGGAATAGTCTTGACAGAGTTTTCGAGCTGAATTTTTTCGGCTGATTTCTCAAATGACAATTTCTTGGTGTAAACACATCGCGATATCTGTCGCGCACGTCCGATTACGATCTGCAGTTCCTGATCCACAAAAACATATGAACCTCTGGAGGTTGTCAGTTTGCGAGCCACTTGCGGACTTGCTGCGTCCGATGCCGGCACACTTTTGCCCACCTTATACGCGCAATTGCACAAACAATAAAGCAAGACAAACATCCACGCCGCCACCAGAATGTAAGCCAAATAGTAAACTGACAGCTCTAGCCAGCTGAACATGGTTGGTGTGGCTAATGCCGAGGCCGAGAAATTTTATTTGGCAGACAGCGCCTTTTATTAGGTTACACCATTCTCTGTCAGTCAACTAACTAAGCCCTATAAATACAATTCTGACTCTTCCCAGTGTTGCATGACTGGAGCGGGACTTGGCCGCGAGTGGGCTGCAGCAGGTGACAGGGGCACGTTTCGCACGTTGTTGGCGCACTTGAAGAGTGCAAAGAGTAGCACGATCATCCAGAGCAAGGCGACGGTGTTGGCCAGATAGAAAGCTGACACTTCTTGCCAGCTGCCGCGCATAATGGAAGCGTGAGAAGTGATTGATTTTGGCCGCCTCTTGTCCGGATTTTATTGGGCGCTTAGTAATTGGGGATTAGTGATTAGTTAGGAGATATGCTGGCTGCCGGTTTTTTGCCAGCTGGACACTTGCAAGACTGGAGAGAAGAATAGTGCGTTCTTCTTGTGGTCAGCTCTTTGAACACCTTCCACAACAACAGATATGCTACTCACGCATGTAACATTGAGTCTACAGATGACCTGTTGCGTGTATGACATTTTCTGGTGTAGTTCTGTACTATGGACACACAATGATCATTGATTAAATCACACATCTACAGATCTACATATTGATTAGTTTCAATCAGTTCATCCTGTGCGAGTAGTAACCGACTGTTGTTTGGCGCGTGACCCCACTATTTGTCTGATCTTGTGGTAAGCATGTCGCAGGCTGGTCACTAGCTGAATGTGCTGGAAGCTGAGGTGAGGCTTGAAACCTTTCGGCATTCCATGTGCCAATAGTTTCCATAAGCGTTGCATTAGTTGCTGCTTGCGCTCCTCCAGTGATTGCTCTTTTCTGGGTTTAGCAGCACATATTAAACCAAACAGAAAAAACATGAACACAGTCATAGGAGCTGACATTAGTGAAGTTAAGCTGTGAGCAGAATACACTGACTAGCAAGAGGACTGGACGGAACTTGAACCAGCTTTGTATCGGCTGCTTGTTATCAGGTTGCACTTAAAGGCTTCCGCTTATGAAGTCTGTCTGCACCTGCCTGCGGGTTGAATTACATTAGAGGGTAGTAAGCACGTACGCATTTCAATACACTGTTTTTCAAACTGCTACTATACATAGACCAAAGGTCTATCCCAAAATCTTTGGCGCTTGGCAGTGTCCCACATTTATGTGCAGTGCAAATCCCATACATGCATATTATATGGATCTGTTTCTCTCATCAACGACACTAATACGCTGTTCACGAAATTTGCATATTGTGCTTCGGTTAGAAGAAAAGGGCCTGGACTTTATGGCAAAGCGCAAACTTTTGTGCCGATACCAGATTCGAATTCCCCAACCTTCGCCGCGTCGTTGGCTCAGTGGGTAGCTCGCTGCCTCTGAGTCACGGCGGCCCCTGCATCCCTAGCGGTTGTAGTGGTTCATCCTCTCGGCGCGGCAAGTTTCTTGCTGCAAAGAGTTGGTCGTCGGCACAACGCTCCACCCAGGCCACCGAAAACTGGTTACAGTGAGTAGGTAAAATGGGAACCAACTGGATCTGCCGTTGCACCGAAAGCCGCTCCAAAAAGCATGCCGCGTTGGAGGGAAGATCAACGACGTCAGGAGCTGTCTGAGAGACCAGCAATAAGGCTGATACCGGTTTAGTGCCACTGGCCGGGGCGGCCGTTGGGAGCTGTCAGCACCATGACGTCACCACGCCAGGCACTCTCTTAGTACCTGGCGCCCAACAGCATGGCTTGAGTGGCTTGGCAGTGAAAGAAGGGCAAACGTCCGAGATGACGAATCACGGGGAAGCGAAATGGACCTCGAGTCTGATCGCAGGCCGTAAGGCCCCCCGCACATCGGATCGGATCGGATCGGATCCCCAACCTTCAGGCATCTCAAAAATACCCCATCTATGAGTCTGCGACGATCACCCCTACCAAAGTTTACAATCCAGTTTCTGCACATGATGGGTGTGGGTGACCAAAATTTCACTCCTCTGGAAAAAACCGGCTTGAGTTGTTTTCCGCAAAACAAAGAGTCCTGCCCTGTACAACACTCTAATCACAAAGAAATAATTGCAGGCAAGGTGAAAGCTCATCTCAAGTCACAGCCGGTGCCCAAGGAGGACAAAGGAGCCGTGCGTACTTTGGTGGCATCAAACTTTGACAAAATTGTATTGGACGAAAGCAAAGATGTTCTAGTCGAATTCTACGCTCCTTGGTGCGGCCACTGCAAGGTTTTCTCTCCATTTTTCTTACTTTTTTTCACTGTAAAATTAGCAGACTCTTGTCTTCAGAGCTTCGAGCCTCAATACGAAAAACTGGCCAAAGAGCTGAAATCTGACTCCGGCCTACTGTTGACCAAATACGATGCCACTGCAAACGACGCTCCAATTAATTTCGCAGTTGGAGGCTTCCCCACCATCTACTTCGCACCGTCCGGGAAGAAGTCGAATCCTGTTAAATATGAGGGGAACCGCGAGTTGCAGCACCTGAAGGATTTCATGAAAGCACACGCTGTAAAGAGTTTCCAGAAAAGCGAACTTTAAGTTGTTATTATTATTATTGTGTTGTTATGTTATGATTAGATTACGTTGGTTAATAATTGTGCAAGAAATGGTTGTGGTGAATTGTTGTTGTTATGCACCTGGCTTCCATTGATTTTATTATTAGTTCACTTCCCGGGTATCTTTACTTAAAGCGATCTGTCCGCTTTTTAACAGAAGCACGATTGTTTGTTTGCTAATTCTGGCAGTTTATTGCAGTTTAAAAAGCGTCATTTTATGCTTTTTCATAAATTCGCTTCACACATTACTTCAGTTAGTGCCTTGGCGTTCACTCAAACTGATTGATAGCAAAATCACAATTTTTGTCTGTTTTCGGCTGTGTGAGGAAGCTGTTTTAGGGTCGAGTTGTTAATGTAGGTACCGTACCGTACTGTTGTTTATTGTTTGTCGGCAAGTAAACGCCTTTTCTTTCCAAATCGTCAGTGCTTCTGAACAGCTTGCACAAAGTACCACAGCAAATAACAGTTTTTTTACTATGCTCCAATTATTTGTGCCGCTACTATAAACATGTGCTATCGCTACCGTTGTCAAGTAAATTAGTTTAGTAATTTACTTACTTTTTAATTTACTTGCACCTCCACAAAATAATTTACTTACTTTTTAATTTACTTTGACCGATTTATCAACAATTTAATTTGATTTTAATTTACTTTCAACTTCTAATTAAATTCTAATTTACTTTTCTATGTAAAAAATTGCCGAAAATACCACAAAATCACCAAATATCTGAGTATGGATTTCTAGTAAACTGATGGCACTATGAATCTAACTCCATCCTTTTGTTAAGCTTCATGTTTTTGGTAAAATCAGCTGTTCAAAAATGCATTATAATTATTTTTTCAAGGAGAAAAGCAACAGATGTAAAGCTTTGGCTAACTGTAACTTATGGACAGACCGGGATTTGATGACACACAGGGGTTTTCATGCATCAGTGCATACATGTATCAGGGAGTCTGGGGGTCTGCCCCACCCGAATTAGGCTAGACCACCTGGATGGGGACCGCCCGAGACGATTTTCCAGACCCCCGTCCAATTTTTCTGACAAGTAATTTGTTGAGCAAATTTTACGATTTTTTACAATTTCAGACACAAAAATAGCCAAAATAGCCTGCAAAACGGCACTTTTCAGCTGTTTTTCAGCCCAAATTAGAGATTTTTGACGTTATTTAGCCGAAAAATTACGATATTTTTCGATTTTTGAGGGTTTTTAGTGCCCAACTCCTCCCAAAATTTGGGCTTAGACCCACGGCCGGAGCCAGACCCCCAACCCCCTCCCCCTTTGGCAGATGACCTGTGATGTATGTGATGGTTGCACGAAAACTGTAGCTTCACATTCTATACGTAGTATAGGATTCCAATTAAGATTTCAGAGAAAATTGTGTTGAATGATCTGCTGCATTGCAGCTGGGTTTCCACTCTCAATAGTGAGAGCATACAGTAAATGGTGGTTAAATAGACAGACAGAAGAGGCACAGAATCACACAAAAGTTACACGCGAGAGCCAAGACTACCACAGATCGAATAGTCAATGAAGCAAATTACAAGTAAATTAGAAGTAAATTAAAAGTAAATTTTTCAGGCTTTTCGATCTAATTTAATTTACTTTTTACTTGCTTCGCCATTTTCGTCAGAGATTTAATTTTATTTTAATTTACTTGCCACTTAATTTACTCTTCGGAAGTAAATTATTTTCGAATTTAATTTAATTTTAATTTTAATTTACTTGACAACGGTAGCTATCGCTCAAACATGAACCTGTATCAAGTACTGTTGTTTAATATTGGATTTTCCGAATGTGTATGTGTATACACATTTACTCTCAAATGTGTATGGTAATTTGTGTATACACCTTCACGACAAACAATGTGTATTTTTGTATATTTGTTTGCGTTTGTATATTGGGCTGTAAATGCAATTTTTTTGGCCAGATTTTCAACCAGAAATTTCAAAAGAGGCAGGAAATTCAAATATACTCTCGAGGTGAAAAGTACAATTAGATACTTATTAACGTTAACATTAACGGAAAAATCAAACTTTTAAAGAAAACCAGAAAGCTAGAGCCAAATTTGAATTTTATTACTGAGTTTAAGCCTGTTAAATCGACTTTTATCAAATTGTTTGCATTGGCAACCTAGGTTTGATTAAATTTAGCTAAACAGAAAGGTACTAATAATAAATAATAGTAATAATAACAGTAGAAAATGAATAATACAGGTTCACACGTCCCGCCTAATCTAGCAAGCTCAGGAGTTTTTCTTTGTGGACCGAATCGGCTGATTTTTGGATATGATATGTACGTGTACATACTTCGCAATTTACTGTTTCAAATTTCCGCTTGTTTCATCACGATATGCCTGAAAACGGGCAATTCTACAGCAAAACGAAATTTCCAAAAATACGTTTTTGATTTTATACAAAAGTAAAACTGCATGTTTCTCAGCATTTTACAAGTACTTATCACATTTTCCATTTCAAGGAAGCTAAAAAACTGCCATAAGTGTAGATTTTTGTGTTTTTCTAACCGATAACATGGCTTACAATACAAAAAACAGTATTGTGACCTTTAAAAGCGCGAAACTGACATGAATTTACTCTAAAAATCTTGCTGATTCAGTTTTAACAACTATACGGTATTATGCGGTTAGCCAAAAATACCGTATAATACCGTATACCGGTCCCATCCCTAGTCCATTGCAGGCTGTGTGTGCTCTTTGTTTCAGGTTCCAGCCCACTGGGCCGTTGCTTATGTGCTTGGCTTTGTCAACAACACCTGCTGGTTTGTAGGTAGTCTGCTGTTGAATGTTTGGCACTGAATCGTTTCGTAGCTGTCTTTCTGCCTCTGCGCTATGACCTGATTTTCAGCGCCAGCTTTGTGATCCGAATTTGCACACTCTGCTATGGTACCGGACTTCTGATGGCCATTGCAAATGCAGTTTGGTGTTGTCCTATTATTTTTAGTCTGAACATTGTAGCTTCTGTTTATACCTTTCCTGCTGACCCGGCCTTTCCCGACTGGATTAAGCTTAGCTTTGAGCTAAATGTGGTTACTAACTTTGTACCGGTTTTCTGTTACATTCTGTTAACCCTCAAACTGGTGTGCATGCGACTGGTGCCTGATGAGAATGACATGGATGTGAGTCTCTGTTTCCAATTCTTTGTTATCAGTGTGGTCTACACATTCAGTTATTTCACATGGAACCTGGTTGTTGTGCTGGGCAACAGTTTCTGGTACCTCTCCTCTCTCGGCACCGCCATGTACAGTATCTGACGGTCAACGGTGTGGTGTATGTGTTATAGTGTTGTTATGACTACTAGTCAAAGTCATAGTTAATACTTTTGTGATATTGCAGTCAAACGGACAGGTAGTCAAAGTCAAAGTTTCACTACCTTCGTTACCATAAATACGTAGTCAAACGAAGACCAGGTAGTCAAACCGGTTGACTATGACTACATTCTGTTATAAGAGGCAAGCTTTTCAGGCGTATTTTACCACTTTTCGTTCTTCGCAACAAAATATTTGACAAATTTATTAAGCACTATAGAACACAAAACAATCTTGTTTGTAAAATTCTGAAAACAATGAAGCATCAGTCAGTATGAATCTCTACTTGATTCAGGTTTCACAGATCCAAGATTAAAATTATGACATACAGTAGAATACCGTCTTTATTCCAATAAGCCGCGCTACTTACGTATTTATTTCAGAGTGCGTTTGACACGTGGCTTATTGGAGGGCGCGGCTTATCTATTTCGGACGAATATTTGTACAACTACCACAAAGATTTTTACTAAAAATTTGCTTCTGAGCTACCAATGAAAAACATGATCTGGGGCTGTACAGTATAAGGGGCAAGGCCCGTGGCCCTTTTGGATAGATTTGAAAAAACATACAGCGGAACACAATTTTACCATAAAAAGTTGTCATTGACCCCTGTATGTCCAGTCTTGATTTCAATATTTCGCGTGCTGCAGTCTGATTCCTATTTATTGGAGGGCGCGGCTTATTTGTTTCAGAATCCTCTAGACACGTGGCTTATTGGTGGAGGGCGCGGCTTATTGGAATAGTTGGTTTATTGGAATAAACACGGTATGTGCACTTTTTGGTTAAAGAAACAACAGGAATTGGCTTAAAACACAAAGGCGTTTAATTCAATTTTACAGCGTTTTTTGCTTTTTGGTTTACAATGAAAATTTTGGAGGGAAAATTCTGCCCAATGTTTTAGCGCCCAACCACTGTTAATTTCAAAGTGAATGATTTATTGATGGAATAACACTACTGTTGTTTAATACCGGATTTTTCAAATGCGTATGCGTATGCGTACGCGTATACGCATTCCAATTATAAATGCGTATGAGTTTGCGTATACGCATTGCAAAAACTAATGCGTATTTTGCGTATCCCCTTATGCGGAGGCAGGTTTTCGGTGGAGAGTTATTACTATGTCTTTTGCAATTACCTTTTACATGGATCACACAACTTATTACCTATCGTAGCGTTATCTGAAACGAAAAGCAATAAATGCATTTACAAAACGACTAGTAACAACTTCCTGTTTCCAAGTAATAAGTTGTGCGTTTATAGAGCAAACATAACGAGATGTTACCTATGCTTCGAAGTACATAAAGTAACCATTACGTGTTGCCGAATAGTAATAAGTTAAATGTGATTGTGAAAAGGCACTTTGCGTTGTACACAAGTACACTGTGTACACTAGAAAGGGTTGCTTGAAGTGCCGCCGCGCACTTTGTTCGACGCGATGTATGCTGCGCTTTCATCATCTGACCGACTACCTGTTAGATGATGACCCCGCTATTCGCAAGCGCAAACTTGTACATACCATGTCTAAGCTGTAATCAAAGCTGGGGGGGAGAAATCAGGAACCGATCCGAAACAGAAATTATTGTGTTTAATGATCATAATTAATTATAAATTAACGAATTCTATCGATAAATATCGGTTATTTTTTTGGCAAAATTCCAAAATTTCAAAATCGTCCAAAGTGGTCGTGTCATATCATTTGAAAGCCCTTTACCTGGCGAGTCAAATGATCACTACCTCAGCATAGGACAGGCCCCGGGGGGGGCCTGTTTTGCCAAATATAAAAGTACCCCTAAAGACGCATCAGTATAGGCACGCTCCAGAGGGCCTGTTTTAAAAATATAAAAATACCCCTAGGGGACGCATCAGTAGAGGCACGCTCCGGAGGGCCTGTTTTAAAAATATAAAATACCCCTAGGGGACGCATCAGTATAGGCACGCTCCGGAGGGCCTGTTTTAAAAATATAAAAATACCCCTAGGGGACGCATCAGTATAGGCACGCTCCGGAGGGCCTGTTTTAAAAATATAAAAATACCCCTAGGGGACGCATCAGTATAGGCACGCTCCGGAGGGCCTGTTTTTAAAATATAAAAATACCCCTAGGGGACGCATCAGTATAAGGCACGCTCCGGAGGGCCTGTTTTAAAAACATAAAAATACCCCTAGGGGACGCATCAGTACAGGGCACGACCGGGGGGGCCGTTTTGTCAAATATAAAAATACCCCTAGAGATGCATCAGTACGGGGCACGCTCCGGAGTGCCCGTTTTCCAAATATAAAAATACCCCTAGGGGTGCGCATCAGTATAGGGCACGTTCCGGAGTCGTATAGTCATAAGAAAGTTAATTAATTAACATTTAGTCCATTTCTGACCTTCCCTGATCCCCCCCCCCAGCTACACCTAACCCGATTCTAGCACCGATTCTTCATTTAGCCAACATTTCCTTTTGACTTCATTCTTTGCGCCTTTGTTACTTCTTACATCTGAAGTTGAGCCCTGGTAACTTCTTACGTCTGGCCCTGATTACCAAATCTAAACTTATTACTTTACCAAATCTAGAACTTATTACTTTACCACGTTATTTAGCAGGTAATATTATTACCGGCGGTTAAATTTCCCTTACCTTAGTTAAGATCTTACCCTTCGTTTGTCTTACCCTTGAAAAATGTAATAATTGTCTTTCTGAACTTATTGCATGACGATTTACAATAAGTTAAAAGACAATGGGACATGCCTCCGCATAAGGGGGTATTGCGTATGCGTAATGCGTAATCTCAGAAACATTCAGAAATACTACTGAACAGCTTTTTTGGCCTTACACTATGCTGTTTAGGTATCCAACTTTATATGCCAGGTTTTTTGAGACATACTTGAGGCTTGATGATAAATTCCTGACCTCAAAGAATTGCAGTATAGTATGTACAGTACATATGTTTTCAACAGGCAAGCGAGATGCGATGCGCTTTCCTAGTCCTACAAAAAGTTTGTTTGAATGTTCATTTCAAGAAGAAGTCTAGTAGCAATTCAACCATAATAAACAGACACGAACAGATAGGCTGAGCGTATAACACAACTGATGTCACCCAAAACCGTAGAAACTCTAAATTCAAGGATTTGCCGCAGGTTTCTTTTCCTCTTAAAACTTAGCATGTTTTTTAAATATTAGCAAGTAAAACTTAGTTGAAGCTTCAAATTATCTCAGAAAATTCCTGGTACCCTCCCTCGCCTCACACTAAAAACATGAAAAATAAGCATTTGGTAACAACTTGAACTAAATTATTTACAAGACATTCGAAATGGGAGCTGTTTTTCAGACTCAATACGCATTACGCAAAAATACGCAAACTTTTGGCCAAATGCGTAATAATATTGCGTAGTGAAATTCAAATGCGTATGCGTATGCGTATGCGTATACGCATTATAAAATGCAATGCGTACTTTGCGTAATGATATGCGTAATGCGTATACGCATGCAACAGTAAATAACACCCATTTCAGGCTAACGCTTGGTAACTGAAAATGATACATCCCTGAAATTGTCAATTTGGCTCTGTTTCAAAAAGTAGTCAAAGTAGTCAAACCGGTGGTCATACAGTGTAGAAGTCAAATGGTTTGACTACGATACAGTCAAATTTGACTACTCTGGTATTGTACTCAAACGGACGGTAGTCATGGTCATAGTCAAACGGAAATTTTGGTATTGTAACAACACTAATGTGTTATTTAGCCTAGTGCTCCGGAAAGCCCTGAAGGACACCTTCATTACTCGTTCAACAACAGTGCACCCCATCTAGGCTGACTATTCATTCAACCTCAGCCTAAACTTAGATATTTACTTCATTAACTTGTCTCTCTGCTGTCTGTACAGGTTTCTCGACCGCAATTTGGCCTCTTGTTTGTGAGTGAAGAAGGTAGACTGGGCTAACAAATCAAGCCTGAAATGATTCTACAGGGAGCTATACCATAAGCCAAACTACTAAGGTCTACTGGGTTGTTTTTGTGTTTGCCGGCACCTGAAATTAGATAAAGGCTGATCCGAGGCTGATGAGATAAAACTGAGCAGGCCAAAATAGGTCTAGAAAACTGTACCATGACTCGGTTTAGGCTTGCTATCAAAAGATACGGTCACCAGGCGGGCATTGATTTTCGGAATTATGGACCTGAATATCTTCCGATCCAGGCTGAGTGAGTCTAGCCAAACGGACTTTGTATTTGAAGCGCCTCAAACTGCATCAGATATTTTTTGTACTAGACTACATATCTATTTTAATTTTGAGCAAAAAAATTTTCCGGAGACATTTTAAGAGTCAGTTCGCGAGAACATCGACCCTTGTTCTTCACAGCTACGTATGTGCAAATCGAAAAATCGGCCATCGCTAAAACTTAGCTCTGGGGTCTCTAGTTTGGGGAAGTTATACCTAACGATGACTTATGCTAAACTTGAAGAGCACAGCCTCCTGCGTGTCCTTGTTCGCCAGAGGCAGGCCTCGGAAGTAGGCTCACCAGCAAGCAAAACCGGCCACTTGAGGTGTCATGTTTGACTGAGCATAACTTGCGATTCCGGCCAGCTAGAACCTTGTAATTCATGGCAATCGAATCGCCATGACATGGGCTTTCTTTTGACATAGAACCCGAGCTTTCCCTTGCTTCGTTCGGTCCCCACATCACGAAATTTGGAAAAAATCTCGAAAATTCGGCATGGTGAAATTTACTAAATTGGATTTTTCTCGAAAACAAAAAAGCGAACCCCCTGGGAGATTGCTTTATTTTAAAGCCCCGCAAATTGCGCTTCTAACGGTGTATAGAAGTGGCCAAAATGTGTTGCCGTGCAAGTTAAATCGCCGCTCAAAGGTCAAGGACAACCAAAAATTGGCATATTTGGCGTTGTTTATGTATGTATGTATGTATGTATGTATGTATGTATGTATGTATGTATGTATGTATGTATGTATGTATGTATGTATGTATGTATGTATGTATGTATGTATGTATGTATGTATGTATGTATGTATGTATGTATGTAATGTTCACACTGCCTGAGATTTAGGCCATTCATTAGAAACTGTAAGTAAAGTCACAGTAGTTGAAAAACACAGACAAAAGGCCAACACCAACAAGGTCTGAAATGTCCTAAAGATCAGTGTCAGAAGCAGGTCACCCATTTCTGTTGCGCCTCAGTTCATCCTCAATGGTTTCGAAGTTTGGATCATTTATGTATTCATTGCGGTGTACATAAGTGTAGTCATAGGTATCTTGGGACTGTTCGGCATCAATTTGTTCACCTTCATCATCAGGTACTAACACATAGACAGAGTTGCAATGCAATCCAAACCGTGATGAAGAAGCAATATAGTGAACAAATAGTAATTACTGTTACTTTCAGTTCGCTGTCGCTTTTGCGGAGGACCTTTTGGCCTGGCACCCCTGCCATCACTGCGGGCTTTTCGGGAAAAGTATGACATAATTTGCTGCTCTGAAAGGTACTCATCAGGCTGGAAACGAAGTGCAGAGCTATCTGCAACATAAACGTGTATGGAGGTGGTATTAACAGCTGTGTGGTAACATTGATTCATCGGTTATAGTTGTGCATACCAGTATAATCCCGAACGTAAGGCATTTCTTTCGCCAGTGTTCCTGCATTATGCTTCATTCGCTGTGCACGACCTACATCAAATTTTTCATCTAACCAGGACACCTGGTTCCAGCTAAACCGAATGTTCAGAGCAGATTCCCGCAGAGCCCAGCCAGATTCTAGTGGTTTACATCCAGTGGTGCATTGACTGTTGATTGCTTCTTCAGTGTCAACTTCTTTCTCAATCTGTCAATGAATGTCATTTGAACTTGTGAAATTATTCTGCTGGTACATTTGCTGTGCCACATCTTGCATTGTTTGTCTTTCTGGCAGCATATGGTGAGTTCCAGTGATAAGGTGTCTGATGTACGGTTGGACGCATATATGCAATATGCAATATCAAACAATGCATATATGCATGGTTTTTGGCATGCATATATGCATATGCAATATCATATGCATGCAAAATTCCAATATGCAATAGTCATATGCAAATTGACCCTAATATCAAAATTTTGCATATTTTTAATTTGCATATTTTTGTCACAGGTGTCGCTGACTTTTCGTGCTGTATACTTATGTTCTGAAGAGCGTTAAACGACTCAAATACAGTGTTGGCCATAAAAAAGACCGCCTGGCCTTTATTCGAGTTTTTTTAAAAATATTTTCGAGTCAATTTTCAACCGAATGAAACGATTTTTGGCACGATTATTATTATTTGTTAAGAGGTTGCGTTGGCCACGTCCTAGCCTGCTAGCCTTCTATAGCCTCTAGTTATGGCCTTCCGAAATTAACAGATCCAAAATTTCATATGTCAATTTTGAACATAAATATCTCAATGACCCGACCCTTCAATGGAACTTTCCCAAATTTTGCAGGTTTACGCAATCTTTATATGGACTTAAGAGCCTGAAGAGCTCAGCTTTCTAACACAACTGGTTAAAATTTGGCGGTTTTTTACTTTCAGTGAAGGTGAAAAATTAGCATTGTCAAAATGAGGGTGGTGCCCTCTAAACATAAAGGAATGGTTGTATGGCCTAACTTAGGTGTTAATTGTGTTGCCGTAGTTAAGTGATTGTAACTCAGGTCCACGACACCACTAGTTCGTATAACCCTGCTTTCTGTGCAAGGGATAACACCTTCATCTTTGAGAATGCTAATTTTTCACCTTGACTGAAACTAAAGCTCCAGGAGATTTTAACCGGTTGTGTTAGAAAGCTGAGCTCTTCAGGTTCTTAAGTCCATATAAAGATTGCGTAAACCTGCAAAATTTGGGAAAGATCCGTTGAAGGGGTAATTGAGATATTTACATTCAAAATTGACATCTGAAATTTCGGTTCCGTTCATTTCGGAAGGCCATAACGCAAAGAATGGAAATCTCAACTAAGATTTTTCAAATTCTGAATTTTTTAGTTTGTAAAACTAGGACAGGACTACAAACGGCTAGGTATACCACGTTAGAGAGAACAAATTTGAACATGCAAACACTAATTTAGCCAGAAATCTTCATGGCAACGACTTTTATCTAAAAATTACAAAATGAGCTGGTCTTTCATGCCAAACTGTGCTTCTCCTTTTGTTTTTTCCAGGTGAGGTCTGTATCTGTAAAATAGGTATGCATAATAAATGCTAAAGATTGCATAGACATTCCAACCATACTCGAAAAGGCTTGGAAAACGTCCAGTTATCGATTTCAGGCCGCCTTGCTAAAATATGCAAATATGCAAAAAATATGTACATATCTCATTTTTGCATGCATATGATATATGCAATATCAATATGCACTAGAAATTGCATGCATATATTCATATGCAATATCATATGCATCGCAAAAACCCGATATCAGCCAACCATATGATGAGATTGCCATAAAACTGGTATTTTCGACTACAACCTTCTTCTGGACAATCGAAAAGCTCATGTTGGTTTGGAGTCTCATAAACGACTGTTTTATCGGCTTCCATTTCTTCATCAGACTCTTCACTGCTTTGAACTCGCTGCCCAGAGACTTGGACTTCATCAGGTTGTGTTCATAGTCTGCGGAAAGCTGTTGCTGGACTACTCTACTATATTTACCCATCATCCAACCACACCGTTACACTAAATGACTTCGACATTGGAGAAATCAGAAAGCTACAGATATTCCTGACCCAAAAATCTGATGATTATGAAGACTAGGATGCATGGTATGTTATCACTATCAATCAATCATTGACTGCCTCTTGGATTGGTTTTCAACTATTGCTATTAACTACTCTGTATTGATTCTAGGTTTATTGAGGCAATCTACCAAACCACACTTTGCAATAGTAGCCACAGCTATTACTACTATGATGTAAGATCTGCGTTAATGTGGCCCCATTGGTTTAACATTGTGGAGCCGGCGTGAGATATCTGACCAGTGTGAGTTACAATGTGTGTCTGTTGCATGTTTAGTGAACATGATGTCAAACTGAAAACTCACCAGTGCTATTGCTTTTTCACAAGACACATTCTTGTTAACATTAAAGTGAGCGATACGTTTTCATTGGTTGGATGCTTATTGCCTTGTCTGTATACCATACATATGAATTCTCAAATAAACAATGTGAACATTACATACATACATACATACATACATACATACATACATACATACATACTGAAGTGTAATGATGACAATGACAATGAAGACAATGAAGTAGATCAAATGTTGGAGGAAGGAATCATACGGCCCTCTCGATCCCCTTGGGCGAGTCCCACTGTTTTGGTTCGAAAGAAAGATGGTACAATACGCTTTTGCATCGATTTTCGGAAGTTGAACGCTATTACTGTCAAGGACGCATATCCAACACCAAACATCGACGATTTATTGTGTTTGGCCGGCCGCGCAAAGTATATCACACTGTTAGATGCCATCTCTGGTTATTGGCAGATTCCCATGGCTGCAGAGTCGATCCCAAGGACAGCATTTACAACTCGGAAGGGTCTCTATGAGTTTGTGGTCATGCCGTTTGGCGCGACGAATGCGATGGCCACATTTCAGCGATACACCTCATCTATTTTGGATGGTCTGGATTTCGCAGAAGTATATGTTGACGACATCCTAGTGGCTAGTTCTACCTTTGAGGACCACCTCAGGCACTTGGAGGTCGTGTTTCAACGTTTGCTGCATTTCCATCTTCGTCTCAAGCTGCCTAAATGTCATTTTGCACAATCTAAAATCACTTATCTTGGTTTCGATCTGCAGGATGGTCGTTTACTTCCTACTGCCAAACGTGTTTCAGCTATCCAAGAGTTCCCGATTCCTTGTGACTTGCGCTCCTTACAGAGTTTCATTGGTATTGTCAACTACTGTAGACGCTTCATCCCGCAACTGGCCACCATAGCTGAACCATTATACCATCTCACTCGCAAGAATGTCCCGTTTGAGTGGTCTACTGAAGTTAACACAGCATTTCAAACCATAAAGGACCGTATTGCTCAGTGTGTTGCACTTCACTTCCCACTGACGAATAAAGATATCGACAAAGTCCAATTTCTTTTGCAGACGGATGCCTCTTCAGTTGGAGTTGGCGCTGCTCTTTATCAAATTTTGCCGGACAACCAACACGTTCCTTTGGCATTCATATCCCGTACACTCAAGGGTCGTGAGCGTCGGTTGCCTGTTATCTATCGGGAGTTTCAAGCTGTGGTGTGGTCACTTAGAGAGTTGGACTGTATCCTAAAGACGTCTACTGCTCCGATTATTATCCAAACCGACCACAAACCCCTTTTAGCTGCTCAGAAGTTGTGGAAAGATTCTCCTCCCAATAATGAAATTGCTCTGATGATGGAACAATTGATTAGTGTTGAGATTCATTGTGGATTATTATGGAAACATATTCAAGGAACGGCCAATATCATTCCTGACGCATTGTCTCGCATCCGTGTACTTCATTCTTTGCCTGTTCCCTCAATTTCATCCAGTGATGTTAGGATGGCCTGTCTGGAAGAAGCTGATCAGCTATCTGCATTGGGTTTGACCAATATTGATGGTTTATGGTACTTTGAAGATGCCGAGCCTCATCGCCTGCGTCTGTACGTTCCCCAGAAATTAGTCAGTGCCTTGCTGGATGAAGAACACTCTGGAACAGCAGCCGGTCACTTTGGAAAACAGAAGACGTTCGAGACCTTGCGACTTAAGTACTGGTGGCCGTCCATGCGCAAAGATATCGATCATCATGTTAGTCAATGTCAAGTTTGTCACCGATTCAACCCGGCCCAGACATCAACGTCTACTCCTGCATTCCTCCAGGTTGATAATCCGTTTGACTGCTGCGCTATTGATATCGTTCAGTACCCCAAAAGCGTTTCTGGACATGCCTACGTTTTGGTTATGGTTGACTACTTCAGCAAGTATTTATTTGCCTCCAGACTTAAACAGCTCTCATCTGACAAGATCACGCAGAAACTCGAGGAATTCTTTCACGCTGGTGTGCCCAAAAGGTTAGTCACCGATAACGCGACCTATTTTGTCTCTTCCATATTCAAACAGTTCTGTAAACGGAAAGGTATCGAGTTGGTTCATTCTTCTCCTTATCATCCAACTGGCAATAGTATGGTCGAGCGCGTCATACGCACCCTTACTACGATCCTTAGCAAGAAAGTTGAGGAAACCCCCTGTCGTGGCCAGGCCAATTACAAGAATCGGTTCAGGCATATCAATCATCTGTTCATTCGTCCACTGGTCTACCCCCAAGGAGCTCATCTTTCAGTCTGACCAGGATATTCTCACTTCTGTTCGTGATCGATTACTTTCTCATCAGCTTCAGCGTCAGGATAAGAACCCCAAGAGGATTGTCCCATCTGAGTTTCATGTTAACGACAGAGTGTTTGTCAAGAATCATATGCGGCTTCAGCGCAAGGGTGGCAAACTGAATCCCCTGTGGAAAGGTCCTTGCGTTGTTCTTCATGTTACCCCTTACTCTTTGAAGATTAGGGATCCGGATGGTCGAATCGAAAAGACCTCATTGGATCACGTGAGGAAATCTACTTCAGCCAACTCCGCCATGGTCGATTCTTTGGGGAAGAGTGATGAAGTGTAATGATGATTGGACTGAGTGTCTTTTGTGTTTTGTATCGTGCGGCCCGTCTTTCTAGTGTGTTTGCCTTTAGTGTTGTGTTTCTACTAGTTGCGCATAAATCACTTTCAATACATACATACATACATACATACATACATACATACATACATACATACATACATACATACATACATACATACATACATACATACATACATACATACATACATACACATACATACATACATACATACATACATACATACATACATACATACATACATACATACATACATACATACATACATACATACATACATACATACATACATAAACAACGCCAAATATGCCAATTTTTGGTTGTCCTTGACCTTTGAGCGGCGATTTAACTTGCACGGCAACACATTTTGGCGACTTCTATACACCGTTAGAAGCGCAATTTGCGGAGCTTTAAAATAAAGCAATCTCCCAGGGCGTTCGGGTTTTTGTTTTCGAGAAAAATCCAATTTAGTAAATTTCACCATGCCGAATTTTCGAGATTTTTTTCCAAATTTCGTGATGTGGGGACCGAACGAAGCAAGAGAAAAGCTCGTGTTCTATGTCAAAAGAAAGCCCATGTCATGGCGATTCGATTGCCATGAATTACAAGGTTCTAGCTGGCCGGAATCGCAAGTTATGCTCAGTCAAACATGACACCTCAAGTGGCCGGTTTTGCTTGCTGGTGAGCCTACTTCCAAGGCCTGCCTCTGGCGAACAAGGACACGCAGGAGGCTGTGCTCTTCAAGTTTAGCATAAGTCATCGTTAGGTACAACTTCCCCAAACTAGAGGCCCGAGAGCTAAGTTTTAGCGATGGCCGATTTTTCGATTTGCACATAGCAGGGTCGATTCTCTCGCGAACTGACTCTTAAGGGGCCAAACTCCCCCCGCTCCCCCCTTGGATTTTGACCAATTTGTGTAGATTATGTTTGGGAAAGTATGAACTAATTTTTAAGCAAGTTGCAGCCTTCCCGAACTGCTATGGCTGGAGTTATGGCGCATATTTGAAAAAAGTAGATTGTGAATTTTCGCCATTTTTGGTACATTTCGGAAAATAACTCGCTAACCAGGTATGATACGGAAAAAGCTGAGGGTGGATTTAAAGTATTTTGAAATAGCTATTGATTGGTGCGCATGCGAAGGCTGTCGGTTTAGAATTGCGCAAACGGCACACGTTTAAATTTGTGTCGTCAGAGGTAAAAAATTGGCCAAAAAACGGCTGGCGAGCCAACTTTGAGGGGCTGTAGCTCCGGTTCTATCTAGGGGCGTGTTTTTGTTGTAATATGCACCAATGGTCATCGTTTGTGGTCTAGTTAATGCTCATAAAAGTTTAGCCGGGTCGGTGAGATGAACCCCCTTCCTCCCTCTCTTCGTAACCTAAGCTGACTTTCTCGCAAAATGCATGTTAATTAACTTACCGTATAAGTGCTGTTTATAGTACCCGGGTACTATATATGGCACCTACGAAATCTGCTCTATAAGAAACTAACAATAGTATGTGAAGTTCTTTGCCCAAGTTACCAAATTGATGTAAAAAATAGGTTTATGTACATACATCAGAACCTCTATGATTGCATTATCTACTGTTTTTCTTCATACAAACAAGGTTTACCACCAAAAATACTGTATTTTTCGCACGTTATGTATTTATAACAGCTTATTTCAGAATAAAAATCTGTCTCCAAGTACCCCGGGTACTATAAATAGGGGGTACTATAAACAGCACTATACGGTAGTTGCAAGTTTACCATGTTGGCACCATGCAAGCATAGCCAGTTAACGACCAGTAACCGCAAATCGCTGATCACTTATGCCAAGATGGAACATTATCTCTAAACCAGTCTTTATATAATAGTCTAACTCGAAAATAAAGAAAACTACTCTCAAACAAACATGCTGGAAGGTTGCAAAATGGCTGGGGTTGCTGCTGCTGCCGGGATTGCGAAATGGGCCCCAAAAGGCATGATCGTAGGACTTTGGTCACCCTTCACATCGTATCGTTTCTACAACCCCTCCAGGAATCCTAACAGAGTCTGGTATGTTACGTTCTTTCTGACCGTACAGTAGTTTATGTCCTGGTGTACTGTCATCTCTAACGATCTTTGCCGTTACCTAAGAGCTGAAATTAACTACAATTTGCGGTCATTATGGATCACCGTTTGATTTAACGATGTCGTTTGATTAATGATCTTTTTGACTCAGTCAAAGTCAAAGGCCCACTCAATACTTCTGTCTATAACGGACAACAGGTAGTCAACGTCCAAGTTGAGCTTTTGCTACAATCAATACTTAGTAGAGACCTGCATTGGTCGACACGGGCCGGTTTGAGTGACGGTTGGAGCCGGGGCCTGCGATTTATTAAGATGCATTTTGCGAGAAAGTCTGCTTAGGTGCGGAAGAGAGACGGCAAGTAGGGTCATTGCACGGATCTGGCTCATATAAAATATGCTGACGGTTCTTCAAAATGAGTGTATAAAACTTTAGATAGTTTGTACATTTTTAAGATCCTCTCAGTTTTAGAGGCAGGGACAGATTTTTTTGCAAATTTTTTACAAAATTAGACCGGCACCAGAGGAAAACGTCAGTAAACTTTTATTTGAAGAAAGTGGTCGTGCAATTCATTCAGATGCAGTTTTTTCTTTCGAACAAGTCTTGCTGATAGTAAGCTCTTCATATAATTCTTTCAGAGGATTCTCTTGCTGCCGTGTACTCTTTGCATGGTGTAGGCTTTCCAGGAGAATAAATTGTACTACTGAACAAATTCTTTCTGACAAAAAACGTTTTGTGTACCTTGTGTGGAAGCTGTTTTCTCTATCAAGAAATTCTGACACTCTAAAGCAGATCTGTCAAAAAAGAAGTTTTCCTTTTAAGAAATCCTCCTGACACTCTTTAAGCAAATCATTCAAATAAGTGCAGATTTCTTTTTCAAGAAATCCTGACACTCTTTAGGCAAATCTTTCAAAAACAGTAATTTTCCCGTCTGACACTGTAGGCAAATCCTTCAAAAAAGCAATTTTTTAAAATTGCTGATACTCTTTAGGCAAACTTTCAAAAACAGCAATTTTGCCTTCCATTTCAAAGAATTCTGGCACTCTTTACGCAAATCTGTCAAAGGCAGCTTTCCTTTAGAAAGAATTTTCACACTCTTTAGGCAATTCTTTCAAAAACAGCAATTTCCCCTTCCATTCCAAAGAATTCTGATACGCTTTAGGCAAATCAATAAAAAAGCAGCTTTCCCTTCCAATCCGAACAATTCTGCCACTCTTTAGGCAAATCTGTCCAAAATCAGGTCTCCCTCCGTCCAAAGAATTCTGCCACACTTAGGAGCTTTCTTTCTAAAGAATTCTGGCACTCTTTATGCAAATCTTTCAAAAAGCAGCTTTCGCTTCCAAAGACTGTTTAGGCAAATCTTTCAAAAAGCAGCTTTCGCTTCCAAAGAATTCTGACATTCCTTTGGGAAATCTTTCAAAAACAGGAATTTTCCTTTCCAATCGAAATAAATCTGACACTCTTTAGGCAAATCCTACAAGAAGCAGCTTTCGCTTCCAAAGAATTCTGGCACTCTTTAGGCAAATCTTTCAAGAAACAGCTTTCGCTTCCAAAGAATTCTGGCATTCTTTAGGCAAATCTTTCAAAAAACAGCTTTCGCTTCCAAAGAATTCTGGCATTCTTTAGGCAAATCTTTAAAAAAACAGCTTTCGCTTCCAAAGAATTCTGGCACTGTTTAGGCAAATCTTTCAAAAACAGGAATTTTCCTCTCCAATCGAAATAAATCTGACACTCTTTAGGCAAATCCTTCAAGAAGCATCTTTCGCTTGCAAAGAATTCTGGCACTCTTTAGGCAAATGTTTCAAAAACAGGAATTTTCCCTTCCAATCCAAAGAATTGTGGCACTCTATGCAAATCTCTCAAAAAGCAGCTTTCGCTTACAAAGAATTCTGGCACTTTTTAGCAAATCTTTCAAAAAGCAGCTTTCGCTTCCAAAGAATAGTGGCACTCTTTAGGCAACTTGTTAAACAACAACATTTCTACATTTTCGGGCTTCAGAGAGGAGCGATCGCCTTCCGAAGTCGAGCCAGCAGTCTTAAATGTTCCTACCGTACCGATAGGAGCACTCAAATACTTCCTGGCAAGCTGAAAAACTGTTTTTAGAACCATACAATACAACTGCCGCAAATTTCTAACCTCTGCCAGTCTGCCAAATGTTGACTGTTTCTCTTTCCAGTAGAGTAGTGGGTCTCTGTCACTCAGTACAAGCGCCTCTTTCAGATACTCAGAAATCAGTTGTGTACAATTCCCCCACTATATACACTATGGTCGAATGCAATATTTATGTTCAAATACGTAAAAAATCACGTTTTCTCATCTGTGACTGATATCCGGCATATCCGGCAGGTAATATTCGGATCCGGTACCGGATCCAGATATGGCCATATCCGGCCGGATCCGGATATCCGGTCGGGCCCTACATGTAACAGGGGTCTTGGGGTCTGCCCCCACCGGACTTATTCCAGCCAGACCCCTCTCCAAGACGATTTTCCCGATTTTCTGGTAAGTAATTTTTTGAGCAACTTTTTGCGATTTTTTGCAATGTCGGACGCAAAAATTGCCAAAATCGCTGTAAAAGAGCACTATTTCAGCCCAAATTTGCGATTTTTGACGATTTTTAGCTTAAAAATTGCCATTTTTTGCGATTTTTGAGCGTTTTTAGTGTCCTCCCAAAATTGGGGTTCAGACCCCGCCGGCCGGCGCCAGACCCCCCCAACCCCCTCCCTCCTTTGGCGATGACCTGTTACATGTATGATGTACAGTACGTAAGTTTTCAACGGGCAAGCGATATGCGCTATCAGCAACAAGGAATAAGGCTTTTTAGGAACAAAAAGTTTGTTTGAATGTTCGTTTTAAGAACAAGTCTAGTAACATTCAACCATAATAAACATACAGTGGAAACATTAACAGATAGCCTGAGCATTCAACCCAACTATGTCACCCAAAACTGTATGTAGAAATAGAAATTATAAATTCAAGGATTTGTTGCAGTTTACCTTTTTCTTAAAACTTAGCCTTGTTTTTAAATATTGACAAGCAAAACTTAGTTAAAGCTCCAGATTATCTCAGAAAATTCGTGGTACCCTCACATCACTAAAAAACATGAAGAAAAACCATTTGATAACAACTTGAACTAAATTTTTTGAAAGACATTCGAAAAGGTAGCCATTTTTCAGACATAATACGCATTACGCAAAAATATGCGAACTTTTGGTAGAATGCGTAATAATATTGCGTAATGAAATTCAAATGCGTATGCGTATGCGTATCTGAAATGCAATGCGTACTTTGCGTAATGATATGCGTAATGCGTATACGCATGAAACAGTACCAGCAACCCCCTGGGAACCGGAGTTACATTGTACACTCCCTCAAAATTGGGTCGGCAGGGACTTTTGGTGTCATTTTCTGGTGTCTGACAGTCTTCATTGAAACAATCACCATTCACTCCTTTCTTAAGCTAGAGTTTCTAGTCGAGCATGATTTTGTAGCTGGCTCAATGGGCTTTCACATTCCGGTACTCCGGTTTCCAGATCTAGCTGGTTAGCGAGATATTCACCGAAAACTACGAAATTGCCGCAAAAAGCCACCCCATTTTTTCGAAAAATCGTTATCACTTATTTTGTATAGACCGTGCCTAGCTAATGTTTTATCAAATGTAAGGTATGAGCGGGCCAAACAAAATCAGCATACTAAAGTGTTCTGTTTAGGGGAGGGTTTTGGCCTCTTAGTTCGCGGAAAATATTTTTTCGCAAAGCTTAGTGGTTAGAATATAGTTTCATTTCATGCATTCGGTTATAGATGCAGCTTTGTGTGCTGAGTTCGAAAATGCATTCGGTTTAGCTAGGGAGAAGTCTGCATCCAAAGTTGCGATGGACAGTACCTCTAAGTGGCATTACACGCTAGCATGAGCATAAACCGTGATACAAAGCAGTTTTTCTTATGTAGTTTTTGCTGCTGATTCAGAAAATAACAATATTTTTGCTCCACGTTGCCTACTTTTGAAGGTATGGGTATTTTTATGATTTGGGAAGAAAACGGCTCCACGTGCTATAACATGCTCGTTTGAAATGTTACTCAATTCAGTGACATTAGGGTGCAAAGCCATGAAATTTGCATCACCTAATTAGTGTTGCAACCGGGAGCGGAATACCGGGATTATGGTTGGATGATATCGGGTTTTTGCGATGGATATGATATTGCATATGAATATATGCATACAATCTTTGGTGCATATTGATATTGCATATATCATATGCATGCAAAAATGAGATATGCACATATTTTTTGCATATTTGCATATTTTATCAAGGCGGCTTGAAATCGATAACTGGACGTTTTTCAAGCATTTTGAGTTTGGTTGGAATGTCTATGCAATCTTTAGCATTTATTAGGCATATCTATTTTACAGATACGGACCTCATCTGGAAAAAACAAGAGGGGAAATGCAGTTTGGCATGAAAGTTCAGCTCATTTCGTAATTTTTAGATAAAAATTGTTGACATTTACCGATTTTTTGCTAAATTTAAGTTTGCATGTTCAAATTTGTTCTCTCTATGTGGTATACTTAGCACTGTTGATTTTTTTAGAAATTTACTAATACGAATAAATTATTTGGTCAAGTTATAATTTTAATTATATTAAATGTGAATTTCTGCCTTAAGTAAATTATAAGTATAATGAATTATATCTTTTAGAAATATACTAATATAAGTAAATTGTTTGGTAAGTAAATTATAATTCAATTATTTTTCAAAAATATTTACTTAGCAGCAGTAATACTTAGCGCTTTGTAGTCCTGTCCTAGTTTTACAAACTAAAAAATTCAGAATTTGATAAATCTCAGCTGAGATTTCCATACTTTGCTAGTTGAGTTTAGAGTCTGACTGAAGCCATTCCTCTCCATTCTGCAAATGGAAAGAGAAGCTTTGATCTCGGTAAAGTACAGATTTACAGTATAAACTGCTTCAAGGGCTTTTGTTTTGGACTTTTTATTTTTAATTTGATGAAAAATTAGCCGAAACGTGGCGACCATCCGAAACACAGAAATCCAGTCTGTTTGGCTGTTTTGGAATGTTCATTGTGTAACCTTAGTTTGAACAATTGTGCTAAAAACTCCAGATATTCAATTCATGCAGCAATGAGGTGCTTGCAGAAATTCGCAAAACCACTAAACAAACTCTTTCATTTTTGCTCAGCTCAAAACCAGAAAATGGCCAAGCTAGCCCTCTTTGAAATTTGTACTTTTTGGAGGAGTACTTTATGGCTTTCTCCGCGCCAAGTAGATAAAACAACTACAATGTTGGCCAAAAAAAAGACCGCCTGGCCATTTTTTGAGTTTTTAAAATAATTTCAAACGGCCTCTATTCCGTCAGTTTTCAACCGAATGAACAGATTTTTGGCATGATTATTATTATTTGTTAGGAGTTTGTTTTGGCCAAGTCCTAGCCTGCGAGCCTTCTGCAGCCTGGATTTATCGCCTTCCGAAACGAACTGCCCCGAATTTTGAGAGGTCAATTTTGAACATGAATATCTCACAAATCCTTCATCGGATCTTTCCCATCTGTTGATTTCGGAAGGGCACAACTCGAGGCTATAGAAGGCTAGCAGGCTAGGATTTAGCCAAAACAAACTCTTAACAATAAATAATAATCGGCCAAAAATCTTTTCATTCTGTTGAAAATTGACAGAATGGCGACCATTTGAAATAATTCAAAAAACTCGAAAAAAGGCCAGGCGGTCTTTTCTATGGTCAACACTGTATTTGAATCGTTTAACGCTCTTCAGAACATAAGTAGAGCACAAATAGTCGGCGACACCGTTGACAAAAATATGCAAACTAAAAATATGCAAAATTTTGATATCAGGGTCAATATGCATATGACTATTGCATATTCGAATTTTGCATGCATATGATATTGCATATTGCATATATGCGTCCAACCGTAACCGGGATTCGGGAAAACCCGGATTACCGGAAAATGAGAATACCAGGGAAAACCTGGAAATGCCGGGAATATCGCGAAATCGATCAAAACGCATGCAGCACATGATAAAACATAAATGTTTTCAACATCCAGTTTAGCTATTGATACCATTTACAGTCGGTTTTCTCAAGGATTTTCTCTCATATACGGGCACACATATACGGATTCTACAGTACACTGTAAGACCAGATTTATGTTTAATGGGTTAGTGAGTTGGTTTGGCAGGCACCAGGCAGCTCGATGTCAATTGGACCAAAAGAGTTGTGTAAGAATAGCCAATCAATGAGTGGCTTTGCTCAATTGAAGGCCTTTATAAAGTTGGAAGCTTAGACCATAAAGTTTACGGCCTACTAAACCAATATAAAAAATATTTGAAACAAAAGGAAAAGCTGCAAAACATGGCTGTTCGCTCAAATTGAGCAAGTAAAGTAGCAGTTATTTGAAAACTTATTCAAAGTTTTTACGTGCCGCTGGTACTGGCAAAAGAAAGTTGGGTACAGTAGATGTCACTGAAATACATAGTATCTGCAAAAAACTGTCAATACTGCTATAAAATATACTTCCCGGTATTTGCCGGTATTAGAGAACGTGTGAACCGGAATTAGAAACCTGGAGTGAAAATACCTGGAATTCCCGGTTCTTCGGGAAATACCGGGATCCCGGTTGCATCACTACACCTAATGCAATTTTGCCGCTGATTTCGAAATGACATCTGTTTTTCAATCTGACCGCTCCTGAGCTACTTGCGTAGTTTTTAAGCCTCGATACTCAGACAATAAGTTATTTTTCAAATCTGGGCATACGTGGTATCTATTTGGTGCAGTTTTCTCCGCTGATTCAGAATATTATCGTATTTTTGCGCAACGACCGCTCAGACGCAAGTTATGGACCTCCTAAGCTTAAGTGAGAAACATGCTGTCACAAGCTGTGGTTCTGAAATAAATGGAATGCGTTCATGCATTTCTGAATGGAATCTTTTGTCAATCAATAGTGTACCCGACCTAGTTTTACCCGATGAGTTCAAATATGAACTTTGTTCTGCTCTGTAGGCTCCTTTTTTTAAGATACGTGAATATTAATATAAATTTGGTATACACAGAAATATCTCAAAATTGAACAGCAGTAGAGAAAAACAAAGGTCATTTTTTAACTCAGCGGGTCAAAATAGGTCGGTTACACTATTGAGCGACAAAAGGTTCCCTTAAAAATGCATGAATGCTGAACATTTATTTCAGGATTACAGCTTGTTACAGCATGTTTCTTAATGAAACTTCAGAGATCCATAACTTGCAAAAACTATGATGATATTCTGAATCAGCAGAGAAAAACTGCACAAGATAGATACCACGTTATGCCCAGATTCGAAGGATAACTTATTGTCTGAGTACCTAGCCTGAGAAACGAATGAAGGGTGATCGTTTGAATGGAGTCTGTCAGACACCAGAAAATGACCCCGCAAATCCCTGCCGACCCAACTTTGAGGGGTGTAGCTCCGGTTCCAGGGTGTTGCTGCTGGTGGCCGGGCATCACCATCATACATGTCGTTGGGGGGGGTAAAGGGGGGGCCGGCCCCCCCCCCAAGCCCGATTTTTCGGCAAAAGTCCCCCCCCAGCGGATTTTTGGGGGGGGACCTGAAAACCCACTTTTGGATTCCAAAGTAAAGAAAATTTTAGCCCAGACAATACATTCTGCAGCACAAAATTGGGTTTTCGGCTACCATACAACCCAAAACAGGGTTTTGTAAGGCTTAGAAATCCTAAATAGGGTTTTTAGACTGCTTAGAAACCCTGATTAGGGTTTTTAGGTTACTTTTAAACCCTGATTAGGGTTTTTAGGCTGCTTTGAAACCCTGATTAGGGTTTTCAGGTTACTTTGAAACCCTAAACAGGGTTTTTAGGCTACTTTGAAACCCTAAACAGGGTTTTTACGCTACTTTGAAAACCCTGATTAGGGTTTTCAGGTTACTTTTAAACCCTGATTAGGGTTTTCAGGTTACTTTCAAACCCTGATTAGGGTTTTTAGGCTACTTTGAAACCCTAAACAGGGTTTTTAGGCTACTTTGAAACCCTAAACAGGGTTTTTAGGTTACTTTCAAAGCCTGATTTGGGTTTTTAGGCTGCTTTGAAACCCTGATTAGGGTTTTCAGGTTACTTTTTAAACCCTGATTAGGGTTTTTAGGCTGCTTTGAAACCCTAATTAGGGTTTTCAGGTTACTTTTAAACCCTGATTAGGGTTTTTAGGCTGCTTTGAAACCCTAAACAGGGTTTTTAGGCTACTTTCAAAGCTTGATTAGGGTTTTTAGGCTGCTTTGAAACCCTGATTAGGGTTTTCAGGTTACTTTTAAACCCTGATTAGGGTTTTTAGGCTGCTTTGAAACCCTAATTAGGGTTTTCAGGTTACTCTAAAACCCTGATTAGGGTTTTCAGGTTACTTTTAAACCCTGATTAGGGTTTTCAGGTTACTTTCAAACCCTGATTAGGGTTTTTAGGCTACTTTGAAACCCTAAACAGGGTTTTTAGGCTACTTTGAAACCCTAAACAGGGTTTTTAGGTTACTTTCAAAGCTTGATTAGGGTTTTTAGGCTGCTTTGAAACCCTGATTAGGGTTTTCAGGTTACTTTTAAACCCTGATTAGGGTTTTTAGGCTGCTTTGAAACCCTGATTAGGATTTTTAGGTTACCTTCAAAGCCTGATTAGGGTTTTCAGGTTACTTTCAAAGCCTGATTAGGGTTTTCAGGTTACTTTGAAACCCTAAACGGGTTTTAGCACTCGTTAGAAAGCCTAGTAGAGAGGGTTTTTACGTTGATTAGAATCCTTAAACAGGGCTTAAGAACTGCATTCAAACCACTAAATAGGTTTTTTGGTAATCTTATAACTCAAAACAGGGTTTTGCGCCTGGTTAGTATCTGACTTAGGGTTCTCTGAACTATTTTTTAGTAAAACGCATTTCAATCTGTATTTTATCGCTGAAACTCATATTCAATACGTATTTTGAGTGCAAAAAAGCTTTTTATTACATTCGTTGCTTCATTTTTTCAACCGGAATAGGGTTTTTAAGGCATTTTTAATGCAAAAACAGGGTTTTAAGGCTTTTTTCGGTCCAAATAGGGTTTTGAAGCCATTTTTCGCCTCAGAATCGCTAAAACAGGTCGACAAAACCCGCTTTTTACCCCAAAAAAAGGTAGACAAAACCCACTTTTGGACCCCAAAAAAAGGTCGCAAAACCCACTTTGGACTTAGTCCCAAAACCCTATTTGGGATTTCAAAAAGGTCCCCCCCCACGGAAAAACCCAGCGACATGTATGATCACCATTGGTCTTCGATTGAACTCTATTTTTTAACAGATATTAAATCCGTGATCCGTGAGATGACCCTGCTTGCCCCCTCTAAGCTGACTTTACTCAGAAAATGCATCTTAAATCATACATGTAACAGGGGGGGTCTGGGGGGTCTGCCCCCCACCCGAAATAGGCCAGACCCCCCCGGATGGGGACCCCCCCGAGACGATTTCACCGACCCCCCCCTCCGATTTTTCTGGCAAGTAAATTTTCGAGCAAATTTTTGCAATTATTTACAATTTCACACACAAAAATTGCCAAAATCGCCTGCAAAACAGCACTTTTTAGCTGTATTTCAGCCCAAATTAGCGATTTTTGGCAATTTTTAGCCAAAAAATTGCGATTTTTTCGATTTTTGAGCGTTTTTTAGTGCCCACCCCCCTCCCCCAAAATTTTGGCTCAGACCCCCCCCGGCCGGCGCCAGACCCCCCCAATCCCCCCTCCCCCCATCGGCGGATGACCTGTTACATGTATGTCTTAAATGTTACGATCTGCCCCTACAGTATGTGTCAGTTTGGCATGATACACTGTACGTATATAGAAGAGTGAATGCAATAAGTAGAATAGAAAAAAACATACAGGGTGTCTCAAAAAAATGATCACATTTCTTTTTACTGCCATTTCCGCAAATTTTGACCAAATAGGCTGAAATTTGGACCATAGGTGCCCAAATTCGGGCAATTTTATGTGTTAAAGTTTGGTGCACTAGGCTTGACTCATTCCCGAGAAATTTCAAAAAAGTGAAATTTGTTAAATCAATAGTGAAAGCCGGTCACCGAAAAAATGATCACATTTCTTTTCACTGCGATTTCCGCAAATTTTGACCAAATAGGCTGAAATTTGGACCATATGTGCCCAAACTCGGGCAATTTTATGTGTTAAAATTTGGTGCACTAGGCTTGACCAATTCTCGAGAAATTTCAAAAAAAGTGAAATTTGGTAATTTCAATACCAAAAGCCGGTCACCGAAAAAATGTTACATTACATTATCGCCTAAGCTTTAACGAAAGCGTTGGAGTTCATGCGTCAACTTTTTACACACGAATTACCCTGAACTTCTGCGTTTACACTCCAAATTTCATCCAATTCCGTCAAAAATTAGAAAAGTTAAAGGAAAAGGAAATGTTTCCATTTTTCGGTGACCGACTTTCACAATTGAAATTACCAAATTTCACTTTTTTTTGAAATTTCTCGGGATTGAGTCAAGCCTAGTGCACCAAACTTTACACATAAAATTGCCCGACTTTTGGCACCTATGGTTCAAATTTCAGCCTATTTGGTCAAAATTTACGGAAATGGCAGTAAAACGAAATGTGATCATTTTTTGAGACACCCTGGAGAATGAGAAAATAGGTAGCGATTACCAATATTTTCTTTCAGAGAATGCCTAACACAACTTACAGTTTGGACGATGTGGTGATTGGGCTGGGTTATACTTTGGTGGCCACTCTACAATTGGTCATAAGCTTTCCTTGTCTGGCTGTGATGTACACCGATGTGCAGTTAAAGCATCATTCTTGTTTTCAAGTAAGAGGCCGTCCATAAATACAACGTTCAAAAATTCAAAATTTTGCACCCCCACCACCTGCCGACGTTCTTCGACGTTTTCGGCACAACCCCCATAAAAACTATAACGTTCTTGACTGACACCCCCCGCCCGATTAAACTCGGTACTGTGTCCGACATTGAAAAATGTACAATAGAATGTACATAATACTGTAGAAGTTACTGAAAAAGAAACTTTTTGACTGGTAACTACCGTTTTGGCAGTTGGAAACATGAGCTGTGTGTCTAGTTTTCCTTGTAATACAGTTGCGGATAAAAGCTTCTTGGGCACCTAAAATACGTCGACGTTTTCGATCCCTACCCCCACCCCCACCCCCTGCGACGTTTTCCGACGTTCAACCAACCACCCCCACCCTCCTCTCTGAACGTCGTAGTTTATGGACGGTCCCTAACTCACTACTACAGTAAAAAAACAAACAGCTCTGCTAATGCGCAGTGTAGTGGTTTAGGTCTCAAAGCCACTGTGCGCGACGTCGTGCGTTAATCCTCTCGGCGCGCCAAGTTTCTTGCAAGGCAAGAAGATCAACGACGCCAGGGGCTGTCTGAGAAGCCAGCAATAAGGCCTATACCGGTTTAGTGCCACTGGCCGGGCGGCCCCTGGGAGCTGACAGCACCATGACGTCACTAGACCTATTTCTTTTGGAAATTTTAAATTGTAGTCGTAGTTAGTAGTCTTTATAAATCGCCAAAAATAATTTGTAGTCTTACCGTATAGTGCTGTTTATAGTACCCCCTATTTATAGTACCCGGGGTACTATAAACAGCACTTAGTGCCATTTATAGTACCTGGGGTACTATAAATGGAGACAGATTTATATTCTGAAATGAGCTATTGTAAATACAAAACGTGCGAAAAATACAGTACTTTTGGTGGTAAACCTTGTTTGTATGAAGAAAAACAGTAGATAATGCAATTATAGAAGTTCTGATGTATGTACATAACCTATTTTTTACATCAAATCGGTAACTTGGGCAAAGAACTTCACATACTATTGTTAGTTTCTTATAGAGCAGATTTTCGTAGGTGCCATATATAGTATCCGGGTACTATAAATGGATTCAATTTTATTTTCGCAAAACCCTAAGTGCCATATATAGTACCCGGGTACTATAAACAGCACTATACGGTAGTTAGTAGTCTCAAAAAATCTCGATTTTGAATATGTAGTCGTAGTTAGTTGTCAATTTGTAGTCAGCAAAATTTTAAATAAAATGGCCAAAAATTCAGGTTTTTAAGGTAAAACAAGAAGTTTGAAAGTCTCAAAAAGACAAAGGAGTGGTTAAATTTTTAAAGATAACATAGGTATATTTTGCTGATAGTTGTGATGCCAAAAATGCCTGTTATTTAATCTACAGAAGTTTTAAATTTAGGATTAGGTTCAGAATACACGGTTTTTTGTTTACAGCTTCAAAAGACGTATTTTCGTTAATGTTCTACCTACATACTATCAAGTTCTATATTTTTTACCATAAACAAACGAATATGTACAGTACATGTATGTACTATGGTTGGATGATATCGGATTTTTGGGATGCATATGATATTGCATATGAATATAAGCGTGCAATCTCTAGTGCATATTGATATTGCATATATCATATGCATGCAAAAATGAGATATGTACATATTTTTTGCATATTTAATCAAGGCGGCCTGAAATCGATAACTGGACGTTTTCCAAGCATTTTCGAGTTTGGTTGGAATGTCTACGCAATCTTTAGCATTTATTAGGTATAACCTATTTTACAGATACAGACCTCATCTGGAGAAAACAAGAGGGGAAACACAGTTTGGCATGAAAGACCAGACCATTTCGTAATTTTTAGATAAAAATGGTTGACATTACATATTTTTGGCTAAATTACTGTTTGCAAGTTCAAATTTGTTCTCTCTAATGTGGTATACGTAGCCATTTGTAGTCCTATCCTATTTTTACAAACTAAAAAATTCAGAATTTGAAAAATCTCAGTTGAGATTTTCATTCGTTGCGACGTTGAGTTTAGGGTCTCCTCAAGCCATTCATTTCCATTCTGTAAGTGGAAAGAGAAGCTTTGATCTCTGTAAAGTACAGATTCACAGTATAAACTGCCTCAAGGGATTTTTTATTTTAGATTTTTTAATTTTAGTTTGATGAAAAATTAGCAAAAACGTGACGACTATCCTAGAGAAATCCAGTCTGTTTGGCTGTTTTGGGATGTTCATTGTGTCACCTTAGTTTGAACAATTGTGCCAAAAACTCCAGATATTCATAAAGCAGTAAGGTGCTGGCAGAAATTCGAAAATTCGCTAAACAAACTCTTTCATTACTGCTCAGCTCAAAACCAGAAATCGGCCAAACTAGCCCTCCTTGAAATTTGTACTTTTTGGAGGAGTACTTTATGGATTTCGCCGCGCCAAATAGATAAAACAACTATTTGAATCGTTTAACGTTCTGCAGGACATAAGTATAGAGCACGAAAAGTCAGCGACCCCTTGACAAAAAATATGCAAACTAAAAATATGCAAAATTTTGATATCAGGGTCAATTTGCATATGACTATTGCATATTGGAATTTTACATGCATATGATATTGCATATGCATATATGCATGCCAAAAACCATGCATATATGCATTGTTTGATATTGCATATTGCATATACGCGTCCAACCGTAGTATGTACTTTGCATTTTTTACAAAGTTTGTTGAAGTTGAATAAATATTTAAAAATAAATCAGAAAACTACTTCTGAATGGCAAAAAAAGTTGTGAACACCAGTGAAAAAGCTCAGTTAAGAAAAACTCACAGATAAAATGGCACAATTTCGGTTTCTAAATGGTTAATGTGTATGATATGACCAAATAAATTCCAGAATTTGCTGACTACTAATTCACAAATTCAAAACGTATTTTGTAGTCTATTTGTAGTCACTAAATCTGAATATGTAGTCGTAGTCAATTTGTAGTCTTGATGACGTCATAAAACCCCAAAAATTAGTAGTTAGTGGTTAGTAGTTAGTAGTCACTACTAAATAGGTCTAGACGTCACCACGCCAGGCAATCTCTTAGTGACTGGCACCAACAGCATGGCTAGGAGTTGCTTGGCAGCGAAGGAAGGGAACAACGTCCGAGATGACGATATCAGGGGTCGCGAAATGGACCGTGCAGGTCTGATCAGTGGCGTATCCAGGATTTTGGAAAGGGGGGTGTAAAATTTTGAAAGTGCCTGGTTGGGCCGCTGCCCAACCAGGGTAAGAAAATTTAGGAAAATTAGCCTTCAAAAACGCGTTTAAAACGCATTCCGAGCTTAAAATTAACAGAAATTACAAGTTTTAGTAGTTTATAATGGCCTGGTTGGGCTTCTGCCCGACCAGGGCGAGAAAATTTTGAAAATTTGGCCTTCAAAAACGCATTTAGAAGGCATTCTGAGCACAAACTGGACAGTTTTAGTACATAATTCATAAGTTTCTTATATTTTTGACAGACTTTTTCTTCCTACCTCCACCGCAAAGGGGCGGTGCACACACCCTACACCCCCCTGGATACGCCACTGGGTCTGATCGTAGGGCTGTACATCTTACGGCCCCCCGCCACATCGGATCGGATCGGAAGTGTCCCATATTCATAACTCTTACAGGCAGACCCTGTGCCAATTGATACACGCGACAATTTTTCATCACGCAAAGCTCGGCCTGCTTCGCAAGGGTTCATCACGCATTTGGCCAGCCATCACACAAGATTTTTCCGGGTCTCCTAATGCAGGGTTGCCAGGTGTTTCAGACACTATCCCCCTACTTTTCAGATAAAATCCCTCTACTTCCCCCTACCATTTTCAAAACCCCCTATCAAAAACTCCTACAATAAGAACTGTAAAAACATGGTGTTTTCATGGCATTTACGTCATATTCTTGCGCAAAATTGCAAGTGTGTGTAGTAGCTAAACAATACCTAACTAATACAGTAACAGACTCTAAACAAGGAATATCAAGGGACTGAATGCATAAAGTACATTCAGAATTCGGTTTCAAAAAGTAAACTGCAAAACCCGCTTCAGTTCCTAAAATGGAAGAGAAGCAAAAAATCAAGGTACAATTGTAGATGTGAGACTTTGAATGTTTTGCATTTCTGGAATAGACCCGGGGTCCTTTAAGCTATGAAAACCGATTTGGGTGCATTCAAAAATCTGACTAAATAATCATTGGGGTCATTTTTAAAATTGTACACTGTCTGTATACAGCATGTAATGTTCACCAAAAGACGGACACAGGTTTTTCAGGCCAAAAATCAGAAAGTAATGGAATGCTAGGTAGTAAACACAAGCTAGGTCGGAATTCTGTAAAATAATATTACGTGCAAGTCATAGGTATTCGAAATTTCAGGGTTTTTAATAAGGGGGCGTGCATAAACGGCAGTCGGCTGAAATGCGACGACAGACAACGGACCAAGAAGAAGGGGACAGAGTTAGCAACTTTTTTCGGAATTTTTAGGGAACCGTGGTGGTGTCATTTTCGATTTAGGTACTTACATTATGTATAGAAAAGCTTCCCTGAGTGGTTAGTAGGGATTTATTCAATTGATTATTCAGCATGGCAACAAGAAAACATGACAGTACTATGTGTACTGCATTTCTTGTCGGGGGACGTCGCCTTAGCGGGGTCCGAAAAATCGAGTATGGTATTATGGTACAAAAAACTAAAATATCATTTGTGTAACTGAGTGTAAAAAACCAATATTTCACCCTACCAAAATGTAAAACCCCCCACCAAATCCCCCTACCCCTACCTGAAAAATTTCCCCCTACCAAGCGACGAAAACCCCTACAGGTAGAGGGGGAAACCCCTACCCTGGCAACCATGCATTGCATAGCGTTTCCATCCGACAATTTTTTTAAACTTCGCAATCGACCATCACGTATTTTCCCGGCCAAAAATTTTGCGGCCCTGCGCGAGAGGGATAAAGCTGATTAATTTGCAGATGATGGTACAGTTGGGTATATCAGATACTATCAATATGATCTGTCAAGCTATTGCTGGGATTGCAATTATGACTGGTTATGCTGAGATGGTGCCCTACTGGTTTGTGTTGAGAAGGTTGGAGTTGTGTGAAAGTAGAGTCGGAGTTTTAGGCTGAACCAGCTTTTCTCCAATGCTCACAATGCTCTCAGTTGGTTCGTCTACCTTGCACTGCTGCATGTGGTTGCGGTCAATCGCTTTGTAACCATCTGTCTACCCGGCCGCTATGCCGACACACTCTTTTCAGCTACAACTACAAAGGTAGACAAGTGCGCTTTGTAGCAATGCTAAGATAGGATTTGATTAGATTTGGATTGCACTGTGCTGGTTGTACGGCTGCATGTGGTTGCTCCTTTATATGAGCCCATTCAGTGGGTTCCTATACATCCACTCCCTCTTTTCATTCTACTTTGACCCAACCAAACCATGGTTCAAGCAAGTGAAAACGGCCGCCTGGTGGCAAAACTTTATCCAGCTCAATTTCATGGCTGGCTGGTACTTGGCTATACTCATCTTTCTGCGAGTCAAAGTCGGTTGACTTGTGAAGAAAGCTGCTCCATTCGGCAGTGTCAATGTTTCAGCGTGCGGCCTTGAAGCAGCAAGAGGGCGCGAATGCCGTTCAAAAGAACAATATGATGATGATGAGAGAGCGGCGATTGCTGCTTCAGGCGGCCATCATATACCTTTACACGCTGCTCCTAGATCAATATTGGCATCTGGCTGGGGTTTTGTATGCAGAGCTGCACTTTCAGTACGCCTTTGCCGTTGGCAACCTGTTCTGGCTAACCAGCAGTGGAATCAATCCTCTCGTTTATCTTACCCTCAACAAGTCAGCTCTGTTATTCACATTTACACATGTGGTACATGGTGTCAAACAATGGTAGAGCCTCCTCCAAGTAAACTAAAGTATTAGCAAGTGGGCTCACACGCTCAATATTGAGTGTTCATTCGAATTCGAATTATGTTGGGGTAAAAGTTCAAAATTGTAGCTCTCATTCAAAGGATCGTAAAGCATGCAATATTCAAGATATTGAGACGGGTCTTTTTTTATTCGATGGGGAATGTCACTGGCGATCGAGAGTTGCAATACTTTTTGAAAATTGTCATCACCGATTGTCGGTTTTTCGACTATTTCAATATCGGACAGTTAATGTCCAAATAATTATTTCAGAAATGAAAAGTTCTTCACACTAGCTTCATTTTGGTATATAAATATTGGGAACAAAGGTTCGCCAATGTGGCGGAACATAAAGCTGAACATTGCTACCCAAGCATTCCATGCTGGTATGTAGATACGTACATACAGTAGGTGCACAACGACAGTGTCTCAAATATACCGAGATTGGTTTGGTTCCGATAGAGTGGGAGTTGTTTGTTTAATATAGTTATCTTACGCGCTCTCGTATGAGCTATAGAATGTCTTCATATTCTTTCTGTTTCCGGAGTTACAATCGTTTGATTTAAGAAAATTTTGAGCTACAATTACAGCGACTTTGTGGTATTCAACAGTTTCTCTTATGCAGTTTGTAAACCAGTTTTTCTTATGTAGTTTTTTCTGCTCATGCTGGAAATAATCATATTTTTGCTCTATGTTGCCTAGTTAAGATCGCCGTGCGATATGACATCAAATTGCTGATAAGAAAATTCCGAATTTCAGTTTGATTTTGAGATAGATGGCTATTGAATTCTACATCTACATAGCCATCTATGATTACGTAGCCTTCCATGGCTATGTAGCTTTCCATGGCTAAGATGGCTCCATCGTTTCTAGCCATAAATGGTTACATAGCAATAGACGGCTACGTAAAAATTCGATAGTTATCTATGGCTACTCTCAGAATGAAACTGAAATTGCCGATCGGCAAATTCCGAATCTCAGTTTGAATTTGAGAGTAGCCATAAAGGGCTATCGAATTCTATATAGCTATGGCTACTTTTAGCTATAGCTATTAGCAAGAATGCATAAAGGAGTAGCAAGAATGTGCCGCTCAGCGGCCGGCCGAGTGTCGCGATCGCGACCCCTCCAGTAATTGCGTATGCGCTTTATTGCAGCGCAACCTGATTTCTGAGCGGGATATTCAATCTGTCTTTGGGAATATAGCTGCCGCCGTTAATTTCTTAAGTCTACGGCAACATGATAAAGGGAAAGAAAGGTAAAAAATCTAGAATATGCAAGCATGTGGCATGTGTACATGGCCGAGCTCGTGTGCTGCGTTAAAAGTGGAAAGTTTCACAAATGCAAAAAGCCTGATGCATTTCACAGATATCTTGCAATCTTGTCTTGCAATTGGACACATATTTTAGTTATTGTGTCTGTGTGTGATGATTGAAGATCTTAGACCAAGTATGCAATGAATTGCCGTTGTAGAAAATCGCTAAACATTTTGTTGACGTCATTCTTGCTCAGAAATCAGGTTGCACTGCAATAAAGCAAAGCGCATGCGCAATTACTGGAGGGGTCGCGAATTCGCGACCCCTCCAGTAAATTTGGTACAGCGCATCAACACTCGGACGGCCGCTGAGCGGCACATTCTTGCTATTAGCTATAGCTATTTCTATTGCTATGTAGCCTTCCATGGCTAAAATGGCTCCATCGTTTTTAGCCATAAAAGGCTACCTATAAGCCATAGATGGCTATGTCGATACGTAGCCATCTATGCTATGGTTAAACTCGAGGGTGCCCTACCTATTTAGCCATCTATGGCTACATAGATGGCTAAGTAGCGTAGTTGGCTATGCTGTTGAAGAGTGGTAACCATAGAAGGCTAAGTAGCCATGTATGGCTAAGTAGGCGTTCAATAGCCATCAATGGGACATCATAGCCATAGTCGGAGAGGTACATAAGCTATAAAAGGAGCGGATCCGTCTATGACTTAGTCTCTCTGACTGTAATTGTAAAATAAATAGTCAGTGTCATACATGTAACAGGTCACCCGCCGATGGGGGGAGGGGGGGTTGGGGGGTCTGGCGCCGGCCGGGGGGGTCTGAGCCAAAATTTTGGGGGGAGGGGGTGGGCACTAAAAAACGCTCAAAAATCGAAAAAATCGCAATTTTTTGGCTAAAAATTGCCAAAAATCGCTAATTTGGGCTGAAATACAGCTAAAAAGTGCTGTTTTGCAGGCGATTTTGGCAATTTTTGTGTGTGAAATTGTAAAAAATTGCAAAAATTTGCTCGAAAATTTACTTGCCAGAAAAATCGGAGGGGGGTCGGTGAAATCGTCTCGGGGGGCCATCCGGGGGGGGTCTGGCCTATTTCGGGTGGGGGCAGACCCCCCTGTTACATGTATGGTCAGTGTTTTCTGAATGGAAGCTTCTGTCATTAAACTGTGTACTCGGCCGATTTTGATTAGCTGATTTTAAAAATCACCGTAGTTTTTCTCCACAGATTTCCGATTTGAATATTGCATGCTTTATGATCCTTTGAATGAGGGGTACAATTTTGTACTTTGAGCCCACATAATTTGTATATTAGGTGAAGTTTGGGTCCTAAAGTTGGTGCAGGTTATTGTGAAGCAAAGTACTTTGTTTGTGCAAATTTTGAGCAAAAATCGGAGAGCTCGACCCAAAATTTGTAAATAGGGAGGAACGCACGGGTTGTCTGACTCAGACAGTCAGACACCCATTCTGAAAGCAGCTGTTAGTATTATATCTACGCTCAGCTAATCTGTTTGAGGACCATCAAAAGAAAGGTTGGCCGAATGCTGCGATTTACTACATCTGCATCAGTGCACCCAGCTGGTCAACAGGTTAATGTGCGAAGAAATCGAATGGCAGAGCAACGGTTCTGATCAGCCTGCAACGGAGGCAGTACATAGAACACAGAGGGGTGTATGGTTGAGCCCTGCACCTGCAGAGGTCAAAAATTATAATTCTATAGAGGTCTATATAGTAGCTGTTGTATCTGAGTGTTGAGTTGAGCACGCTGTACATAGGCATATTGCCTCTCTTTTCCCCATACTATTTCTTGCGATTAGCCAATTTTGTTTGTCAAGTTCTCGAGTGCTTTTCTCACTCTGCAACCGTTTTTGAAACCGAAAGGTTCTGTGAAAAAAGCAACCCAACAGATTTTTTGCTGTAGCAACCATAGTAACTCTTAAATGATGTGAATGAATTTTTTGAATAAAAGATTAATGAATTCTTGAAAGTTTATTATTTATGTGGTTGGAGTTGTCTGTAAAAGTAGGACAGGCTGGCGAAGAACATGTTCACACTAGTGTTGTTTTGACTACTAGTCAAAGTGATAGTTAATACTTTTGTGATATCGCAGTCAAACAGGCAGGTAGTAAAAGTCAAAGCTTGACTATACCTTCGTTACCATAAATACGTATTCAATTCAAACGAAGACCAGGTAGTCAAACCGTTTGACTATGACTACGTTTTGTTAACAGGCAGGCTTTTCAAGCGTATTTTAACCCTTTTTCCGGTTTACAACAAAAATACATTACTAGTGTTCCGACGATATCAAAATTCGACGATATTCGATATCGAATATTTTCAGCTCAACATCGATCGATATCGATATCGTTATTTATAGCTATGCAAGAAAATCTGAAAATTTGAAAGAGCAAAGTGCTTGCGCTGCTTATCAGTCAAACACTGATGCAGTCTGCAATCTGATATCAATTAACTAGAGAATCGCGGGAAAAGTTATTGCCTTCTGAAGCCCTTCAATGAAAAGGTTGACCTCTCAGGGTTGACTTTCTCCACCCTCTTTCCCAACCCAATGAATGAAACTGGAAACGAAGACCCGATCATGGCGTAGATATAAGTATCATTTGCGCAGTTTTTTCATCATTAATGCGATTAGCATTTTTATGCGTTGATTCGGAATTTAGCTGCGGTGTTGCGCGAGAATTATTGGTAATAAGGGCGCTCAGTTCATGTTTTTAATATGTCTATGTCTTGTTTGATCGGTTAATTAAGGAGCTCTGAAGGACTACTTTTTCGGTAACGATACCGTTTTGTACAGGAAATAAATTTACAGTGTCAGTATCCTTATTTGTTGATTATGTGGACTATGTTTTTTTATTGTTAAATAATTTACGCACATATGTACGTACATATACATACTTAAAATCAGTTTGTCTCATTTAGGAAAACAGTGCTAACGCAAAAAAGCGTTTATCGAAGTTGGGAACGCTATAAGGCTGTTTGGTCTGGCTCCGATTAACGCTTTCACGTTGGCAAAACCAGAAAACGTTTGTGGTGAGGTGATGAATAAAAAAGGCGTTATAGGCGTTTGTCTCCCAATAAACATGCAATTCAATTCAATGCGATCGATTAGTAAACGAAGAAACGTTTTACTAAACGATAGAAAAAATCTATTTTTCTGATTTGGAAATTAGAATGCAGTCACATTCTGTGCGGTTCTAGCGCTTCTGGGTGATGGGGACGCAATCGCTTTTCGATCGGTGACCATCGCTCTCACCCTTCGATTGTCCTTTTTCTCAGCACCATTCGCAGGACCTTGCGTTTAATAGTTCTGCAAAAAGGGCAACTGCACTAAAGCACTGGGTACTCGCACGTTGCCTCACTCGATAACTCCACCAACCTATGCTTGTTTGTCAGGCAATGCATACTTGTTCATAGTGAGATAGATAAGAGGATTGATGGCGCTGTTTAGGATTAGCAGGTATGTACCCAAGGGGTAGCAGTAGGCTCCGATTCGGGGACAGGATCCAGTCGCTAAAGTTGTGCCAATATTGAGTCCATCAGCAACAAGACCAGGCAGATGATCAGTGACTGACG
>JASANB010003588.1:0-35849 GCA_030248155.1 Sabatieria punctata
CTTGTTCTGATTTGCGGTCCTTTGTTCTGAATTCGGCGACATTTTTTACCCCTTGTTCTGATTTGCGGTCCTTTGTTCTGAATTCGGCGACATTTTTTACCCCTTGTTCTGATTTGCGGTCCTTTGTTCTAAATTGGGCGACATTTTTTACTAGCGTTCCGACGATTTGAAAACTTGCCGATTTTCAACATTGATATTTTCAGCTCAATATGGATCGATATCGATATCGATATTTATATACAGGGTGTGCCAAAAAAAAACAACCCAGCAGATTTTTTGCTATAGCAACCGCAAATCGCAACCGATTTGAATGAATCTTTTTTTAAATAAAAGATAAATAAATTCTTGAAAGACCGATGAATCGCTTATTAAAATAGCCTGCTTAGTTCCTGAGATATTTGCCCTCAAAGTCAAAACAGAGATTTTGGCAGTGAACAAGAGTGATGAACACAACCCAGCAGATTTTTTACTTTTGCAACCATGAATCTTAACCGATTTGAATGAATTATTTTTTGAATGAAAGACTGATAAATTCTTCAAAGATTGGTGCAATTTTTATTGAGATTCACTGCTTAGTTCTTGAGATATTTGCCCTCAAAGTCGAAACAGATTTTGGCAAAGAACAAGAGCGATTCCGTTGCACTTCATAATAAAGCAGATTCCTACTGCTGGGAGCTAATAACACTTTACTGTTGAAGTGAACCGAGTTCATGTGTCACCAGTAAAGCCTCCAATAGCCCTCAGCAGTAGCAGGAATCCGTTTTATTACGAAGAGCAGCGGAAAAAGAAAAATTCCCTCTTGTTCACTGCCAAAATCACAATTTTGACTTTGAGAGTGAATATCTCAGGAACTAAGCAGAGCACATTAATAAACGTTAATCAATCTTTCAAGAATTTATTTATCTTTCATTTAAAAAAGGATTCATTCAAATCGGTTGAGATTTGCGGTTGCTACAGAGAAAAATCTGCTGGGTTGTTTTTTTTGGCACACCCTGTAGTTATGCAAGAAAATGTGAAAATTTGAAAGATCAAACTGCTCTGGCTGCTTATCAGTCAAGCACTGATGCAGTCAGCTATCTGATATCAATTAATTTTTAAGCAGAGAATCGCAGAAAAGGTAGTGGCCCTTCTGAACCCCTTCAATGGAAAGTTTGACCTCTCAGGCCGATGCTCCCACCCTCATTAGGCATAAATGAGCTCAGACAGAATTGCGTATTTTAACTTATTTTAACGATAAATACGCCAAAAAGCTTGACTTTAGTAAAAATCCGACTTTTTTCCTTACAATCCTTTCAACCACTCATCATCCCGGCGGTACCCCCTCAGGATTTGAAAATTTGCCACCCCTCAGCCAAAATGCTAGCCAATATCTGCTTCTGCCCTCCTGCTTCAAGTCTGCGGAGTGAGCAGCTCTTCAGTGTTGCTGCAGGCAGACGTTTAAGAACCTGAGCGTTGCTGTCTAAAAGCTGAGAATGCCGAGAAATTGATGTTTCATGCCACTGTTAAGTTTTGAATATACATGTACCATCGATTTCTGAGCTGTCCAGAAAAACTGTTTTTACTGTTCCAGAGAAATAAACTTCGTGTCAGTTTTGTTTTTTCCTACTTTCCCGTCACAATGCGAAATATCGCGATATCGATATTGATATTGGAAAAAAGGGTCGATATATCGACTTTTCGACATCGATACCGATATATCGTCGGAACCCTATTTTTTACCCCTTGTTCTGATTTGTGGTCCTTTGTTCTAAATTGGGCGACACTTTTTACCCCTAGTTCTGATCGGCGCGGTGGAACTTTATCGCTGATTTTCCTTATTTCCCGGTATAGTTCTGATTTGGCCCTAGTTCTGATTTTTGCATTTTAATTTGTTCTGATCGGCTGCCTTTGTGTTTGTTCTGATTTAGCAGGCATACGTTCGATATAGTTCTGCCTGGTCGGTCAAGCAATTTTGAATGGCCTCCTTGTTCTAGTGCTGATTTTTCAGAACTATCTGCTATTATGACTGAACCGAGGTTATCTCTGGTTCTGATTTTTCAGAACAAAGCTTTTGGACATTGTTCTTGTCGCCATATGGCGACAGTATGTTTCATAGGGATATTGTTTATTTCAAGGTAAACACTTTGTGCACTCAGTCAAAGTGATTTTTGACTGAAACTTATTGACTGAAGCTTATAAATCGCTGAAAACGTCAATTTTGCCATGTCTCAAAAAGTAGTCAAACCAGTGGCCATGGTAGACTACTCTGGTATTGTACTCAAACGAGTGGTAGTCATAGTCATAGTCAAACGGAAATTTTGTGTATTGTAACAACACTACGTTTTACAGACTACATACTGGACTGGCCTGCTAACTGCGCTTTTCTACAGGTGTCAAAACCTACATAGCCTTTGAAAAACTGAACGCCAAGGTTTTTTGACAAAACTGCAATCCACCAGCCCAAAACCAGGTAAAATGGCCACTGTCTCGGCTATAAAAGGCCACAAAAGCAACCTAGACTGAGCAGCAGAGACACTAAAAGTGAGCGCATAGGCTCTAAGCTTGGCTCCAGTGAGCACAAAAGCACCAACTCAACTAGAGTGGCACACAAAGGTCTCGGGCAAACGCCTCAAAACGCAGCTCTGTGGTAGGCGCAGAGACAATCATCGGCTGACGAACAGCCTCAATGGTCGCGGACTGAACTACAGCCGCAAACAAGCACGATCAAAGGCAAAAGATCGGCAAAAACCTGGCGTGGTTGACGTTTTTGGCAGAAAAGGCGTCTCGACAATTTTGTCATAAACTACAAAAGGTAGCACAGATACTGTAGCTAGGTTTTGGCAAAAGCGGCACACCGAAAAGTTAGACAGCCAAAGAGCAGCGTGTGGGCTTTTTAACCTTTTGTAAATGACCGGGGTTTGAACATATCGGAAAGTTTCTGGCTTTCTGATAGGTTCGGTCCAGCTTTCCGATAGGTTTCGTCCAGCTTTCCGATAGGTTCGGTCCAGCTTTCCGATAGGTTCACAGTCCAGCTTTCCGATAGGTTTGGTCCAGCTTTCCGATAGGTTCGGTCCAGCTTTCCGATAGGTTGTTTTCAGTTTGTCTTGATTTTGTGCAGTAAACAGAGAGAGTGAAAGTTATTTTTTAATCATTTCAATGGCAAGCGTTATCTCAACATCTTAAACAACAAATTTTGAGTTTGCGACTGGCTGAAAACGCGTTTCCGAGGGGGTCTGAAATAGCTTTCGGTTAGGTTTGAAACAACTTTCCGATATGTTCACTTTCTTTTTTTGCTTCCCGATAGGTTGGCCAACTACGCCATATGGCGTTGGTCATTTGCAAAGGGATAACGAAATCCAGACACAACGCAAACTAGTGGCCTAGTGCCTATGCACTGCAGCCTGACAGGAAAGCCTGGAAAGCCAGGAGAGGACAGGAAGGTCTGCTAAAAGCCTGCTGGCTTACAGAAGGCCTAAAATGGCGTCAGACACCCTCCCAACAGGGACAAACATGCCTGACACACGAAGCTCACCTCCTGGAGGAGAGCAACCAACCTGCCATCGAAAGAGCGTTCGGTGCTGGCGAAACGACATAAACCCACATCGCTGCTCTGGCACAGGTGATTCGGAAGAGCTTTTTTCTAGGCACCATGTCGCAGAGTGAGAAAAAGGCTAGCGACTTGTGGCGCTCCACTGAGTAACCAGCCAGGTCTTGGCCTTGTCTCGCTCTGGCCCATCCTCACTGGCTCGCCGGCTCTCGCTCCTGGACCGGACCAGCCGCTCGCTCGCTCTTCTGTTTCTCACTTACTAACTCTGCTCCACGGCCAAATAGCAAGTCTCCGGTTGCCACACAAACAAAAACCAGGAATTACCGTATCAGAGCAAAGCAATACAAGCTGTACAAGAGAACAAAATGCAAGTAAATTAGCTAAGATGAGACAATGCAAATATGGAACTAAACATACGCTAAAATCAAATCACTACAGATTTGACAGAAAAGTTGCCTTTGCCTTTGACTTGGGGCAGCTGCTCAGTTTGGCTTGCCCTTCTCAAGAGTTAGCTTTGACTTTGGCTTCCCTTCTCAAAAGTTGCCTTTTCCTTTGACTTGGGCTAGCTCCTCGGTTTGGCTTGCCCTTTTCAAGAGTTAGCTTTTACTTTGGCTTGTCAGGCCAAGTCAAAGGCAACTTTTGAGAAGGGAAGCCGAAGTCAAAGCTAACTGTTGAGAAGGGCAAGACAAACCAAGCAGCTATCCCAAGTCAAGGGCAAGTACAAGATCTGCTCAATGTGATACAAGAAACAGTACAGGAGGCAGGAGATCTCGGTTTGAGCAATCTGAAGGATCCTAAAACTGTAAATCCTATTACTTTTGATTCAAATTTTGCTCAACCGGCTTTAAAATCAGCGCAACTCGTTACCTATATAGCACCGCTTTTTTTCTTTCCGCACTTCGGCATGGTCCCCTCAAATTTGATTCTTTCTAATCTACTGAAAATGGGCATTTTCGTGGATTTTTTTCATGTTCCTCGTTCTTGTAAATAAACGACGAATTCGGCGAAAGATGTTCAATCGGTTCCGAGTACAGTAGACTTCAGACTTTGGAATGATATAAGAATTTGTTCTCTGCTCTTTGCCGTTAACCCCACAAACGATGTTGAAGTTTCTGTAACTCTAAATTTTTGCCATTTCAGGCATTTATTGTACCCAACACTTGCAATCATATACTTTTTTGCATTAATTTAGCTGGGCGACGATTATTCACATCTTTCTAGTAGATTTTATACAATCTAGTTGGTTTCACCTTCGTAACACGCGCCATAGAAAATCAGCCACCGCTGGTACGGCGACCAAGTTATAAACACTAATTTACGCGATTTGATCCACGCGGCTGTTTTGAACCCGCATTTCTCCAATTCTTCATGAAATTAGGTGCGGTTTTTTTTCGTAAATAATCGCATCCGGTCATGCTATTGCCGTTTTAGCGTAAATTTTGCTTCTAGCGCGAGTTATTCAAATATGTTGCCCATAATTAAAAATGGTACCAAGTGCGCCATACAAAAGTTCTTCGCAGACGGACGCTTTTAGATCGCATTTTTCTAATTTTTCATGGAATCAAGTGCGGTTTTTTGCGTAAATTATCGCATCCGGTCATGTTATCGGCGGTTTTAGCATAATTTTTTTGCTGTAGCGTGAATTTTTGGAAACCACTGGCCATACCTATACGTTGCCGATTAATTTGGATTATTCACTTAGGCACTGATCACAACAACAAGATGGTGTTTTTGCATTGCTTTTAGTAGTCATGGCCACTAATGTTGATAACCGTTTTATTTTCCCTACAATTCTTCATTGTCACCAATGTGGGCTGCGCTGCTGTTGTTAATATTGGAGCCTGTGGCACTAGGTAAACAACACAATGTTCACAAGAGAATATAACTACCGAATTCGTACTTCAGGCTGTGATCCTGGTGTCCTGGCTCCGCCACTCGGTGGCCGTATTGTAATCAGTGAGACAAAAGCCAAAGTTGTCTGTCAACCTGGGCATTTGCCGAGAGCAGGATCGTCAGTCGCCCATTGCGTAAATGGCCAATGGGATCGGAATATTGCTACTGAATGCATTGCTCACGGTAAATCGTATACCCTGGGAAATGCTGATGTCCTTATAAGGATATCTGCTCCCTGATAATTCAGTGAGGCACTTAACCCCATATAAGGTATCCATACCATAAACGGTAGTGGTAGTGTTGTATAATACCAGATTTTTCAAATATTATTCCAGCTGCGTATAGGGGCCGTCCATAAACGACATCGTTCCAGAGGGGGGAGGGGGGTGGGCTGAAATGCGATGAAAGACGACGCACCATGAGGGGGAGGGGCAGTGGCGTATCCAGGGGGTGTAGGTTGTGTACACCCCCCTTTGCGGTGGAGGTAAGAAGAAAAAGTCTGTCAAAATATAAGAAACTAATGAATTATGTACTAAAACTGTCTATTTTGTGCTCAGAATGCCTTCTAAATGCGTATTTGACGGCCAAATTTTCAAAATTTTCTCGCCCTGGTCGGGCAGAAGCCCAACCAGACCATTATAAACTACTAAAACTTGTAATTTCTGTTAATTTTAAGCTCGGAATGCGTTTTAAACGCGTTTTTGAAGGCTAATTTTGCTAAATTTTCTTACCCTGGTTGGGTAGCGGCCCAACCAGGCATTTTCAAAATTTTACACCCCCTTTCCAAAATGCTGGATACGCCACTGGGGAGGGGGTTAGCAAAAAAAACGACGTCGCTGTTTTCGGAATTTTAGGGAACTTTGAATGTATTATTTTCGATTTATGTACATTCTGTCAAAGATTTCTACATTCAGAAAAACTTCCCAGAGTTGCTGAAGAGATCTATTTAATTCATTCTACAGTATTGCAACAAGAAAAAAGGACAGTACTGTTGATGTGTCCACTACTGTAGTATGTGAATACATGATATGCATCCTGTTGTAATGATCTTCTTGTCTGGTGTTTATACATAGAGCTGTTGTGTTGTCTACTGTACTGTACTTTTCTCCGGGGGGGAGGGGTAAACGGAAAACGACGTCACCTAAGGGGGAGGGTGTCCCCAGAAACGACACAAGGCGATTTTGGGGGGAGGGGGGTCCGAAAAATCGGGATTTTGGAACGACGTCGTTTATGGACGGCCCCATATCACCGGAATCTATAGGGAGGCCTGTGATTATCAGAAGTTTTCCTGAAAATCAAGTGACTACTGTAAGACGCGTCCGTAACTTACACAAATTTACAGCCCTTGCAAAACTTGCCGAAAATTTTGTTCTTGGACAGTACCGCCCAACAACGCAACTACCTATTTATTTACATTTCCGCTTGTGCTTAGTTTCAAGCTCAGACTTGGAATCAGGATTTAATTTAAGCATTACTTCATTGCTTGAATTTAAGCTTTTAACCTTAAATGAGGACGGATGTAGGCATTGCTACAGAATCTGGCACAGAACTAAGAACTTTGATCTAAACAACATTTTTTAGCTTTGATTCGTTAATCCTGATAAAATTGATTGGTTCCAACTTGTCCGGATTAACGAGACACATCTGTATTGTCATTTAGGGTGTAAAGCTGAACATTTACCCCCAGACTACCAATACATCTTTCATTTGGATGACGTTGTGGTTGAGCCCACAAACTTACATCAGCATGACACTACAGCTTCAGCAATTTGTCAAAACGGCTACAATGACATCTCGGTATTGTCGCAAGACTCAGATGTAGTCTGTAAGAGTGATGCCGGCAAAATTCACTGTCAGCCCATTGCCTCTAAGCCGACAGAAGACTTCTATTGTCACTTCGGCACTTGGGTTGGCAAGAAAATCAATAAACAGTGCGCACCCATTGATACAGGTAAAATGCCAATTTGCTTAAAATGACAATTTCTAAATTCCTGGCTTTTCTCAGCAACTATGACTGGGTATTGCCAAGAGCAGTCTGCATCCGGCGCGGCAGTGTTTTCGCATGGTTCCTGTCACCTAGTTTTGCAAGGAACAACCTCAAACTACTGGCATTTGACTTCTGCCTGTCGCGCCAGCCATCCCAAGGCTCACTTATGCGTCTGGCCCACAATTTCTATGAAGAATAAGCTTATGAGCTACAGAGTGCATTGTCTTTCCATAGTCGCGTCTTGGCTAGTTTATGCTATCTCCATACATGTACATTGTAACAGATCCGGGCTGACGGGGGGGAGTGGGAGGGCTTTCTGTCAGGTGGGGGTCAAGGAGGGTCCACAATTTCAAAAAGCTCCAAAACGCCTGCAAATCCGTTTTTAGCTCGTTTTCCTCAGTAAAGAGGCTAAAAATCGCTATTTTAAGCTGCCAAATAGCGTTTTAGAGCTAAAAAACGCCGATTTCTTTTAAACATCAGCAGTGGAAACGCCAAATTCGGTTTTCAAAGGCTTTTTAAGCTAAAATCAGTGATTTCTGAGCCAGTTTGTTAGTACAGGAGCCACTACTAGTACCTGCATCTTTGGGGTCGGGATCCCTAAACTGTCTCGGGGGTGATAGGCTTTGGCCTTTCTAGCTAGGGGACCCCCAAACCCCTAGTGTATGGCTACCTCGTGTGTCACGGCGGCCCCGGCATCTGTGAGAGTGGTTGTTTGTGGGTTCGAAACTGGTCAAAGCGACTTGAAGTAGTCGACATAAAGCCCAGGCCGCCGAAAGCTGGTGATGGCCAGTAGGTGAATTAGAACCAACTCGAACTGCCTAAGTACTGTTCAATCAATCAATCAATCAATCTTTACTTGGCAAATTCCGACTGAACTGGGACTTATTAATAGGTTTTAACCTGAAATTGTGGACTTGAACCTGAACCTGAACCTGCTATAATTCAGCCGGACTTGAGCCTGTCCAGTTTTGTGGGACTTACTCAATAGGTTCAATTTTGGAGTGAAAATTTTCGAAAAAATTGTTAAGTTTTTCCTTGGATTACTCAAAAATTTGATGATTTCATGTTTTTCCAGCTCTTTTTCAAATTGAATATATCTGAAAACGAAAGTACTCCACTGTAAAGTCTGACCTGGGTCATTTACTGCCAGTAGACAGGTTTATATAGCTCAGAAAAATTGCCATCAGTGCAAAATTTCATCACTTTTTGAAAATATCAGTGGACTTGAACCTGAACCTATTGTCCAGGTTTTTTAGAAGATTTACTTGAACCTGGCTGGACTTGAACCTGAAATTTCGCTGTTGGACTTGACTTGAACCTGAACCTATTTTTTAACCTGGACTTTCCAGTATGCCTAAGCACCGAATGGCAGCAAGGGGAAGGGTTGTTTGTAGGCAGGGCTACCTGATAGAAGGGTTCTGAAAAGAGCACAGGGTGTCCGGAGCTGTCCGGATGGACAGTGGAACTAAAAAAACAAACAAACAAGTCAGCCAAGAAACAGCTTATCTTTATTTAACTTCTAGGGCAACTACATAGGCTTGTATCAAAGTTCAAAGAGCGCGGAGCCGGGCGGCAACTGGGTTTGGCAAGACGGAGATGCCAGCTTGAGGTGGCCTGCCAAATACATTCAGTGGAGAAGCGGAGATCCAAACGACAAGAATAACGCAGGCATAAAACCAGCTGACTTTGCGATTCCCGGAGGGGGAGGTTCCAACGCCTACAATGACCACCCACATGGACTCGGCAACAAGGCTTGCTGTCAATTCTCAAGTTGCCATGCAATCTCATAAATATATTCTGCTCCAGCAAGTTATGTTTCAGCAGGCTCGCACAGCTTTCAACTGAGTGAGGGCAAAAGAGTGAGCAACCTGGCTGTGACTTTCAAGCAACTGAACAATGCAACTGAAGCCAGTCTCTGTGCTTATGAATGTCTCAAATATTCAGTGTGTCTGTCACTGAGCTTCGGTAAGAAGGATCTCAGCTGCAAAATGCACATGATGGACACAACTGATAATAGGCTTGCTTTAATTGATGATGCTGATTTTGATTACTATGAACTTATTGGTTGAGTATTTTTTGTGTGCTGCTAATCAGAGTTTCTCGTTGTGTACCATTCAGCTCAGTGACCTGATTTTGCTTGGGTGAACAGTGTTTACTCTGTCTGGTTAATACAGGACAGTGATCATCTATGAGTGGGTTCTATGCAGATCTTTCATAGTGTAATGTTATGTAAAGAAATCCAGGTACTGGTTGATGAGAAAATAGGTCATCTTGTTAACGTAAGATCCATTCAGTTTCTTCCCTGCTCCGCCCTGCTGTATGTGGTCGACTCTGAGAAATTTGTACTGCACCGGGGAACAGGCTTGGTGACAAAAACCACTTCAAGCAGGACATGCCCAGAATGTTGTGCGCCATACAGTATTGGTACTGCGTTCCATGTCCAGGATCTGACGCGGACAACACCATAAATAGAGATCAGAGTGACCCGAAGAAGTGGCAATACCACTGAAAGCTAGGAAGTCTCAAAATTCGAACCGTTCCATCTGTTTGTGTTGGGAAAATAGTCTCAAATTATTGTAATGCAAGCGCTTAACTTTTGTTCAGACACTGTATACACATACATGGGCCGGAAAAATCCGGAGGGGGGTGGGGGGGGTTGAGACCTCGGGGGGGGGGGGGCCGAAAAAAGGCCAAAAAACGCCTATTTTGCCTTAAATAAGCGAAATTTACCCTCCCCTTACCCCCCCGGCCCATGTATGTGTATACATCAGTGATGGCCATACCCCTTTTCGAGTTTTCTGACAAATTTTAAATGGCTGTCATTGCGTCAATTTTCAGCCAAATGAAAAGATTTTTGGCACGATTGCTACTCTTTGTCCACAGTTTGTTTTGGCACCGTCCTGGCCTTCTGTAGCTAGGAGTTATGCCTTTTTGAAGTTTTGAGAACACCAAAAATAAGTACATAAAGAGTTAAAGTAAAAATTTGTCATATTTTAACCGGTTGTGGTAGAAAGCTGCACTCCTCGGGCGTTCAAGTCAATGTACAGATTGGTTAACTGACAAAATTTGGGGAACATCCGATGGAGAATTACGAAGTCGATATCGATATCGCGATATTTCACATCGATATTTAAGATATTTTTGGGAAGAAAAGTGGGAAAAATCAAAACTGACTTAAAGTTTATTTCTCTGGAACAGTAAAAAACAGTTTTTGGATGACTCAGAAATCGATGGTATAGTAAAAACCCAACAGTGACATGTCAGCTTTCAGAAACATCAATTTCTCGGCATTTGCAGCTTTCAGACAGCAACACCTTAGTTCTTAATGTCTGCAGCAACGCTGAAGAGCTGCTCACTCCACCCACTCACTTGAAGCAGGAGGGCAGAAAGCAGAAATGGGCTAGCATTTCGGCTAAGGGTTTTCAAATCCTGAGTGGGTACCGCAGGCTGATGAGTGGTTGAAAGGATGGTAAGCAAAAAAAGTCCGATTTTTACTAAAGTCAACGTTTTCGGCTTATTTGTCATCAAAATAAGTTAAAATACCGTATTCTGTCTGAGCTCATTTATGCCCTATGAGGGTGGGTCATCGGCCTGAGAGGTCAACCTCTTCATCGACAGTCAGAGAGACTAAGCCATAGACGAATCGGTTCCTTTTATGGCTTACCTCTCCGACTATGGCTATGATGTTCCATCGATGGCTATTGAACGCCTACTTAGCCATACATGGCTACTTAGCCCTCTATGGCTACTTAGCCCTCTATGGCTACTTAGCCTTCTATGGCTACCACTCTTCCACAGCATAGCCAACTATGGCTACGTAGCCATCTATGGCTACATAGCTATCTATGGCTACGTTGCCATAGATGGCTAAAAAGGCGGGGCCTCCTCGAGTTTAGCCATAGATGGCTACGCATCAACATAGCCATCTATGGCTACGTAGCCATCTATGGCTAAAAGTGTGGGGCCACCTCGATTTTAGCCATAGATGGCTACATAGCCATAGATGGCTACGTAGCCATAGATGGCTATGTAGCCATAGTTGGCTACCGCTGTTTCACAGTATAGCCAACTATGGCTACTTAGCCATCTATGGCTATGTAACCATCTATGGCTACATAGCCATCTATGGCTAAAAGTGGGCAGACCCTGTTTTTGTAGTCCTAGATGGCGACATAGCCATAGATGGCTATGTTGATAGAGCCCCTCGCATGACAGGACCGAATGTTATGACTTTTCGTGGTGGGACCCTAACTGGGAAGATTTGTCATCGGTAAGATGTGCGCCAAATTCAAATCACTCAGGTACTGGCACCTTCTACTGAACCTAAATCGTCTTCATCCTCCAGGCCACCTCTGCCATTCGCTGACTTCCAGATCGTACCAGAACCACTTCGATCAACCAGCCCGCCACTTACGTTGCCGATCCGATGTGCGGGGGGGGCCTTTTACGGCCCTACGCTCAGACCTTGCGATCCATTGCGCAACCCCCGTAGTTTCGTCATCTCGGACGTTTCCCTTCTATCACTGCCAGCCACTCTAGCCATGCTGTTGGACGCCAGTTACTAAGAAAGTCCCTGGCGTGTTGACGTCATGGTGCTGCCAGATCCCAACGGCCGTCCCGGCCATACGCAAACCGGCATCAGCCTTATTGCTGGTCTCTCAGACAGCTCCTGACGTCATTGTTCTTTCTCCAAGTTGGCATGCTGTAGGAGCGGCTTTGGTGCTGTGGCAGATCCAGTTGGTTCCCATTTTATCTACTCGCTGTAACCAGCTTTCGGTGGCCTGGGTGGAGCGTTGTGCCGACGACCAACTCTTTGCAGCAAGAAACTTGCCACGCCGAGAGGATGAACCACTACAACCACTAGGGATGCAGCGGCCGCCGTGACTCAGAGGCATGCTTGCTACCCACTGAGCCACCGACGCGGCCACTTACGTTGCATGTCATCAATCTTTGCCGAAGTACTATCCCGGGAATCTGCCAATTTGGAGTCGAAGAAGGTGAAGCTGCCGATTTTCCTTCAGCTTTCCACGATTCCCACTCTTCTAGCTTCTGTACTTCTTCAACAAACTCTCTCCTTCCAGCCACACCACTTTGATCTACTTTAAATCGTCCCGCCGAAGTACTATCCTGAGAATCGGCCGATTTGGAGTGGAAGAAGGTGAAGCTGCCGGTTTTCCTTCAGCTTTCCACGATTCCCACTCTTCTAGCTTCTGTACTTCTTTGCATGGTTTCTACTTCGAGGCACACCACTTCGATCCACTTCAAATCGCGCCGCCAAAGTACTATCCCGAGAATCGGCCGATTTGGAGTGGAAGAAGGTGAAGCTGCCGATTTTCCTTCAGCTTCTTCGAGGCACACCACTTCGATCCACTTCAAATCGCCCCGCCAAAGTACAATTCTGAGAATCGGCCGATTCGGAGTGGAAGAAGGTGAAGCTTCCGATTTTCCTTCAGCTTTACATTGTTTTAAGTCTTGTAGCTTCCATACTGCTTTAATACCTTGTGGGCCTCCAGCCACACCGCTTCTAATCCACTTTGAATCGTCCTGCCGAAGTACTGCCCCAGAATCGGCCGAGTTAGGAGTGGCAAGAGGTGAAGCTGCCGATTTTCCTTCAACTTTCCGTTACTTTAACTACTGCTTCAAATACAAAGTTTGCATCAAATATGCTTACTGCAATATCCGATCCAATCGGGACCATCATATTCAGACTTAGCTAAGCGAGAGCTTTTGATTGAGTACCTACATGCCTATGTTAGCGATAAAAAGTTAGAAAATTTGCATAAAAAATTTGCATATTCAAAACGTCAATTTTTACGTAGCCATCTATGGCTACGTAGCCTTCCATGTCTAAAATGGCTCAATCGATTTTAGCCATAAAAGGCTACATAGCCATAGAAGGCTATGTAGCCATAGATGGCTACGTAAAAATTCGATAGCCATCTATGGCTACTCTCAAAATGAAACTGAAATTGCTGATCGGCAAATTCCGAATTTCAGTTTCATTTTGAGAGTAGCCACAGATGGCTATCGAATTATACACAGCCATCTATGGCTACATAGCCTTCCATGGCTAAAATGGGTCAATCGTTTTTAGCCATAAAAGGCTACATAGCCATAGATGGCTATGTAGCCATAGATGGCTACACAAAAATCCGCTAGCTATCTATGGCTACTCTCAAAATGAAACTGAAATAGCTGATCAGCAAATTCCGAATTTCAGTTTCATTTTGAGAGTAGCCATAGATGGCTATCGAATTATACATAGCCATCTATGGCTACATAGTTTTCCATGGCTAAAATGGCTCAATCGTTTTTAGCCATAAAAGGCTACGTAGCCATAGATGGCTACACACAAATTCGATAGCTATCTATGGCTACTCTCAAAATGAAACTGAAATAGCTGATCGGCAAATTCCGAATTTCAGTTTCATTTTGAGAGTAGCCATAGATGGCTGTCGAATTCTATGTAGCCATCTATGGCTATGTAGCCTTTTATGGCTAAAATCGATTGAGCCATTTTAGCCATGGAAGGCTACATAGCCATAGATGGCTATGTAGCCATAGATGGCTACGTAAAAATTGACATTTTGAATATGCAAATTTTTTATGCAAATTTTCTAACTTTTTAACGCTAACATAGGCATGTAGGTACTCAATCAAAAGCTCTCGCTTAGCTAAGTCCGAATATGATGGTCCCGATTGGATCGGATACTGTAGTAAGCATATTTGATGCAAACGTTCTATTTAAAGCACTAGTTAAAATAACGGAAAGTTGAAGGAAAATCGGAAGCTTCACCTTCTTCCACTCCGAATCGGCCGATTCTCAGGATAGTACTTCGGCGGGGCGATTTGAAGTGGATCGAAATGGTGTGCCTCGAAGAAGCTGAAGGAAAATCGGCAGCTTCACCTTCTTACACTCCAAATCGGCCGATTCACAGGATAGTACTTCGGCGGCGCGATTTGATGTGGATCGAAGAGGTGTGCCTCAAAGGAGAAAGCATGTCAAAGAAGTACAGAAGCTAGAAGATTGGGAATCGTGGAAAGCTGAAGGAAAATCAGCAGCTTCACCTTCTTCCACTCCAAATCGGCCGATTCTCAGGATAGTACTTCGGCGGGACGATTTAAAGTAGATCAAAGTGGTGTGGCTGGAAGGAGAGAGTTTGTTGAAGATGTACAGAAGCTAGAAGAGTGGGAATCGTGGAAAGCTGAAGGAAAATCGGCAGCTTCACCTTCTTCCACTCCAAATCGGCCGATTCTCGGTATAGTACTTCGGCGGCACGATTTAAGGTAGATCAAAGTGGTGTGGCTGGAAGGAAAGAGTTTGTTGAAGAAGTGCAGAAGCTAGAAGAGTGGGAATCGTGGAAAGCTGAAGGAAAATCGGCAGCTTCACCTTCTTTGACTCCAAATCGGCCGATTCCCAGGATAGTACATCGGTGAAGATTGATGACATGCAAATCGTGAGTGGCGGGCTGGATGATCGAAGTGGTTCTGGTACGATCTGGAAGTTAGCGAATGGCAGAGGTGGCCTGGAGGATGAAGACGATTTAGGTTCAGTGAAGGTGCCAGTACTTGAGTGATTTGAATTTGGCGCACTTCTTACCGATTACACGTCTTCCCGGTTAGGGTCCCACCATGAAAAGTTATAACATTCGGTCCTGTCATGCGAGGGGCTCATTGGCCCATCAGAAAACTACTCCAATTGGAGTTTGGTCTGCCCGAACGGGGTAGCCATAGAGGGCTAAGTAGCCATCTATGACTACAAAGGCAGGCCCCACTCACTTTCAGCCAAATACGTATCAACATAGCCATCTATGGCTATGTAGCCACCTATGACTACAAAAACAGGGTCCGCCCACTTTTAGCCATAGATGGCTATGTAGCCATAATTGGCTATACTGTGAAACAGCGGTAGCCAACTATGGCTACATAGCCATCTATGGCTACGTAGCCATCTATGGCTATGTAGCCATCTATGGCTAAAATCGAGGTGGCCCCACACTTTTAGCCATAGATGGCTATGTTGCTCTATGGCTATGTAGCCATCTATGGCTAAACTCAAGGAGGCCCCGCCTTTTTAGCCATCTATGGCAACGTAGCCATAGATAGCTATGTAGCCATAGATGGCTACATAGCCATAGTTGGCTATGCTGTGGAAGAGTGGTAGCCATAGAAGGCTAAGTAGCCATAGAGGGCTAAGTAGCCATAGAGGGCTAAGTAGCCATGTATGGCTAAGTAGGCGTTCAATAGCCATCGATGGAACATCATAGCCATAGTCGGAGAGGTAAGCCATAAAAGGAACCGATTCGTCTAAGGCTTAGTCTCTCTGACTGATCGAAGGGCTTGAGAAGGGCCACTTCCTTTCTGCGATTCACTACTTAATTGATATCAGATCGCTGATTAAATCAGTGCTTGACTAATAAGCAGTGAAAACAGTTTGCTGTTTCAAATTTTCAGATTTTCTTGCATAACTATAAATATCCATATCGATATCGATATCGATCGATATTGAGCTGAAAATATTGATATCGTCAGAACACTAATTAAACCAATCTGCTGGTCCGTCATGCATAGCTGCATCAAGACGATATTTGTGCTTTCCAACAAAAACATGGCGCCAACAACATAGTGATAATGACAGTACATAATCGGGTTAGCACATAAACAGCAACTGCTTAACTGAGGCTGACCTGACCGCTAGCATCTTTTAGCGTGCAGGAGCTGGGAGCCTTGGCAGGATGCTGAACTCAGTTCTAAAGAATGTTTTACTTAATCAACCAGTCAGTCTGTGTGGTGCGCGACTCTGTATCATCTTGTGAGGTGAGCATAGCCCTCTGGTTTATTTGACTGGTTTCTATCAGCCATATCGTTCAGAATAAATGATTCTGAGTCAGCAACAGTCTACAATGCAGTGTCAAATCCATAAACCATTGACAAAGTTCACTCGAAAGACATCTGTTAAATGCACCAACCAACGTTTGCCTAAGTTTGAGTTTCAACTTTGAATAGACGTTAACGGACTCAATCAAATCGGAGATTGAGTCCTGGTGCACAATGGGCATATTGCTTGCAGTTCTGAAAGAGTTTTTGTGTCTCAATTAAGTAAAAGATTGAGTACTATATACTGTGGAAGCTTAAATTTTATCATGACATAATCGTTCAGGTTGTCTTATTTGCGTGTCTGCCGTTATTCAGTAAACTGAAGCAAAAGTGCTGATTTTTACCGATCTTTATGCTTCTAAGTCATCCAGATATTTTCTTCACCTCAAGTATCAGGTATGACTATAGCAGTTGACATAGAACTGACAGCGCTACAAAATTTTGAAATGAAAACATCTGCAACCTGGGGGATTTTGGGGTTTTCAGAGGTCAAAAGGGCCGAAAAAAATTTTTTGTCGATTTTTTCCAATTTGAGTGGTGGATTTTAAAGGTACAAAAATAGGTAGAAAAATGACGCGTTGGTGGTTTGTGGTTGTAGGCGCAAGTGTGTGGATCGGCAATGCACGGCGCACGGTGTAGTGTAGGCTAGGCAACCAGACCGGCCGGGCTTTTATGTAACAAGAATAATAACGGAGTGGTGAGGCAATAACGAACACTAACGCACAGACTAAATGATCTGACAGGGCAGCGCAGTCGGCTGACCTGCCAGTTACGGCAAAGGTCTATTACAACTCACAGGTGATAGCTAAGGTAAATCACCGCTACATGCAAATACCCAATCACACCTGAAACGTGCATGCACAACTACAATATACACACTCACACGACACCACCCCCTCCTCTAAGAAAGAGGCGGTGTGCCGGCAGAACGATAGAGATAACATAAGTTTTCACAACAATGTGTCACAAATTGTAGGTCAACCGTTGGGGTGGCTTGATTTTCTGCCGGTCTCTTAGGCTGTAATGTTGTTGTGGCAGCGTGTAGAATGGTGTGGCTAACTGAGACTGTTGCTGAGGTGGCGATTGAGGGGGAGTCTGCCGTCCACCTCCAGCCTGTCTGTTTGGCCTGACCATTTGCGACATGCCTTCGTCATCGGATGGGCTGCTGGTAAAGGTGTAATGGCGCTTGCAACGGTGAGCATTGACAATTTGCCCATCTTCTAGTGATCCTCAGAGGCGAAGTGTAAGGTGACTGGCCCTTTCTGACTTGCACGGCTGGTCTTCTTACACAGACCTTTTCTCCCTTCCGAAATGGCCCAGAGTAGTACAGCTTGCCAATTAGCTGTCGGTCCACTGATGGCTCCTGTAACTGCGATTGAGGTTTTCTGACCGCGTCTGTTGTAGATTTTGCAGTTGGCTTTGGGAACTGGAATGGCAGGCGGGCTACCCTTCCAAAGAGCAGCTCAGATGGACTCTTCCCTTGGGTGGTTGGTGTAGCTCTGTAGCTAGCCAGGAAATCGAGCATGGCAGCATCCCAGACATAGTGGTTGGGGTCAGGTGGCAGTGTCTCCACAACACCCTTTAACGTCCCATTGAACCATTCCACCAGTCCATTGCGCTCTGGACTGCATGGTGTCATGCGCATGTGTCTGATGCCCCTGCTGGCCAAGAAGTTGACATACTCATGGCTGATGAATTGAGGACCGTTGTCGCTGAGTAACTGAGCTGGGTGACCATAGCGGGCAAACACTTCCTTCAGCCAGTAAAAGATGGTAGTGCTTATGGTGTCCTCAGTCGACAACACTTCCGGAAGGTTGCTCATGTAGTCAACCAGGACTACACAATATCCACGTCCGTTTGGCGCATTGGCAAAGCGGCCTGTGATGTCGATAGCAAGCTCAGTCCACGGAGTGGTAGGCCTTGGTCGCTCCTGAACTGGCTGTTTCACGCGTGGTGTGGATTTTGAACTCTGCTCACATGGTTGGCATGCCTTGACCATGTGTCCGACCTGTGTGTCCATGCCAGGCCACCAGTAACATGTGCAGAGCAGACGTTTCATCCTGTCAATTCCTGGGGGCCCTTGTGTGCAAGATGTAAAATCGTTTGCCACAGTGCTTGAGGCGCCACCACACGACCTTCACGCGAAATGCATCCATCTTCTTGAGTCAAAGAATGCCAGACAGACTTGTAGGGGCTAAGTGCTGGCGGCAACCGTTCCTTGGGAGTACTGCGTTTTAGGTGTTCCATCACCTGCTGCAGTGTTCTGTCCCTTGCTGTGAGCTTTTTCAGGCTAGCCCAGGTTGGCCCATTGAGCTGCTCAGTCACAGCGTGTACTGCTTTGATGAATGGGTCTGGCACACCTCTGGTTGCTTGCTTGGCTCGATTTGACTCAGGGATGCGGCTGAGGGCGTCCGCCACAACGTTGGCTTTGCCAGGTGTGTGCTGCACAGTGAAGCTGAAAACACTGAGGCACTCAAACCAACGTTCAAATTTGCCACTCTTCCTGCCATTGCCATACTGCTTCAGCAATGAGGTGAGAGCTTGGTGGTCAGTTCTGAGCACAAAGTGGCGGCCCAGCAGAAACTTCTCCCAGTATTCAGCAAAGTACATGGAAGCCAGAGCTTCTCTCTTGCTTGCAGAGTAGTTGCGCTGTCTCGCATCGAGGTTGTGGCTACCATAGGCCACAGGTTGCTCCCTGCCATTGGGCTGAATCTGGCTGAGCACGGCTCCAATGCCGCAATCACTGGCATCAGTTGTCAGGATCGTCTCTCTGTTTGGGTCAAAGAGAGCTAGCTGTAGATCCTTTGAAACTGCTTCTTTCAGCTTCTCAAAAGATTGTTGTTGTATGTCGCCCCAAGTGAACTTGACAAACTGGTTGTTTGTTTTGCCAGTCTTGCTTGCTGCCTTCCTTGTGAGGGCTCTGAGTGGCTCTGCCATCTGGTGCAGCTCTTTGATGTACTCAGACTGGTAGTTAATCATCCCCAAAAATCGCTGAACTTCTTTGGTTGTAGTTGGCACTGGAAAATTGAGGATGGGCTGCAGATTCTCCTTGACAGGCTTGATGCACCCATGTGACACCACACAAGCCAGAAACTTAACTTCTGGCTGAGCAAACTTGCACTTCTTGATGTTCAGGCGGAGGTTAGCTTGGTTCAGGCAGAGGTTAGCTGGGACCGAGAGTGTCCGTTCAGTACTGTGATGAGGTCTGTAGTCTTGCACGTAAAACCGACTTTATTGCGTTGAATTGCCCTGACTGCTCTGACCTGATTGAGAGACTTCGCTCCAAAGAGATGGACTGTGATGACTGGCCATCAGTGGCTATGATGACTGCTCCCGGCCCTCCTGATGATGACTATTCTACTCTCTGCAGCAAAGTGTCATCCCTTGCCAATCAACTTTAAAAGGTGACAGCTGATCTGGATAAGCTGTCCACTCACGCGATGAAGAGAACCTACGCATCTGTCCTGCAAACTGCCAGAAATGGCCTGCCTGTTCCAAACCCGTCTTCATGCTACAACAAAGCGCACTCAGAGCTGGTGCGTATTTGTGACTGGGAACGAGAGATGCGAGAGCGTGAGCAGCGCAGTATGAACCTTGTCATTAATGGACTCTTCACTCGAGCGACAGACAGTAAGGACATCTCTGCACTAGTAAACGATCTGTTTTCTGACCTGTCTATTGACTGCTTAAATATTTTGAATATTCGGACTCTTGGTACAGACACAAATCGTAAGGTTGCGGTGGAATTGAAAGACCAAGTGACTAAACAGACCATCATGCAACGAAAAAGAAAGGCTCTGTCTGCAAATGCCCAGTATTCATCTGCCTACATTGGTTGTGATCAGACGCCGTGGCAAGCTAAGAAAGCTTTTGACTTGCAGAAAGAATTGCGACTACAGTGGGAAAACGGAGGAAACCGATCTCTTTGTAGACTACCGCACGCTCTGCATTCAGAGTGCTAAGACCAAAGCCTCCAATGTTTTTGTTCTTTGTTCACCTTGATTCAATTCAGTTAGCACAGCATATAGTCTTGATAAGTAGAGTAGACGTAAGTGAAGTGTGTTAAGGGCCGCATGTTATGTCAATCTCTGGCGATTTGTGGGCCCGTTGCCCAAGTGGTAACAAAAGAGTAAATGGTTCAACTTCTCCAGCACCTGATGAAGCGTTTGATCATGTGTGTCCTTGTCTGGTGCGTGGACAACGATGTCATCCACATAGGGAGTGCATCCAGGCACCTCCTGAAGGAGTTCAGAAATGAACTTTTGAGCTACAGCGCCAGCATCGCACAGTCCCATTGGCAGTCTGTTGTACTGGAACAGGCCCAAGGGCGTGATTGTTGCAGTGAGTGGCTTGCTGTCTTCATGCAATGCGATGTTGTGGTAGAATTTTACCAAATCCAAAGTGGTAAAGATGGAAGATTTGGCTAGACGCTGGTGCACATCTCTGATGTTAAGCAGTGGGAAGCGCACTGGTTTCACAAAGCGATTGAGGCAGGTTAGGTCAGTAGTGATGTGTACCGACCCATCTGGCTTGTCTGCAGCTACCATGGGGTTGACGACTGTTGAACAGTCCACTTTTGTCCAAATCCCCAGGTCTGCCAGCTCCTGGATTGCCTTCAGAGCACCCTCATTGCAGTAAACTGGTATTGAATGCAGTTTGCACTCATAGGGTTGCATGTCTGGCTCCAGTTCAACCCTGTGCTCCAGGTCTGGAATCAATCCCATCTCAGGGCTGAGGAGAGAAGGGTAGCGCCCTCCAATGAGCGCTTGGTAGGTCCCCGGGCTGGAGGATGGTTGATGTACAGACAGCGGTGCTCCAGCCACTGCCCTGACAGACAGGTCTCCACCTGAGAGTTGCAAATCCAGGGTTTGGATGCAGTCCTTTCCCAGCACGGCACTGCATTGAGGGGGTAGCACATAGAATAGTGCCTCAGCTGACCGATCTCTGTGGTTGACTGTGCACTGAAAAGTGCGAAGATCGGCATCAACTTGGGAGCTGTCGAAGTTGCGCAAACAGCGGTCAGTGGCAGTTGTCTTCAATCCAGGAAACAACCTCTGGATGAGCGGTTCCGGTAGTCCAGAGATATCAGCCTGACTATCCACAGCACAGGTGATACTCTGCATAGGCTGATCCGGTGGCTTCACTTGCACTGTCAGCTGGAATGCACATTGTACAGCCCCAATGGACACTGAAGGAACGACCTTGCTTGCACCGGCTCCATAGCTGGCTTTTTTCTGCAAACAGCTTCAAAGTGTCCCACATTGCGGCAGAAACGGCATGTCTGATTGCGGGCTGGGCAACTGTCATGGTTTGGGTGTCTCTCGCGACCACAATTGCCGCATCTTGCACCCGGCTTTGATTGCTAACTGCTTGACTGCTGTTGTTGAGGGTGTGGTCTCTGTCCCCACTTCTTCCTTGCTACTGAGTCTGGCTTTTTCTTTTAGGTAGCAGCGACTGCCTGACTTGCAGTAGGTACAATTGTTGTTGTATCATCAATGGCTGTTTGATCTGCCTTGGCAACCTCAGCGGCTTGGAAGGCATTGAAAAACTCCTCTAGGTTTGGCACAGCACGTGTTAGGAGTTGCTCCTGAACAGGTTTGTGTGTGCTTCCAATAGCACAAACTAACTGCAGGGCGACAAAGTAGTCCAGGTCCTTGTTGGCCAGGTCACAATCTTGGGCTGCTTTTTGGAGTCTACACATGAGCTCAGTGCTGGTCTCCCCAGAGAGGTGTTTGATGGAAGTGAATTCTCGGTAGACACGCACTGTTGACTTTCTGACTTGGAACAGATGTGACAATGCCTCTCTGTACTGCTGATGTGAGTAGTAGCTCTGTCCAATTGTGTTGCTGGCTCTGACCCTTCGAAACGCCTCCGGTCCAAGACGGCTGGTGATGGTGGTGTTCTTCTCATGGTCTGTCATCGTTTCTCCAGCCTTCATCTCTTGCTGCTCAACCCAGAGGTCCAGCTCTGAGGCAAAGTCGTCCCAGGTCCTAGACAGCTCATGGCTTCCCATCGGCCAAAATGGAGGCACATCTCATACAGACCATGGACGGCGGGCATGTTGTTGGTTAGGGCCTGCTGGCTGGAGTGGATCTTCGTTAGCCATTGGTTCTGGTAGTGTCGTTTGCCTGTAGTACTGTTTGCGCGTGTATCCAGACACCCACTGACGAAATTGCAAACTTGGTTGAAGAATCGGCGTTGCTTAAGCAATCAACCAAATGATTGCAGCACAGCAGCTGTTTCATCTGTGGCGATGACTGTCAGCGTTCTGGTAGCAGCGCCGTTAGAAGCACGGTGCACGGTTGGCTTGATTGGCGTCCCAGTCGAAGTCTTCCCACGTATGCAAATGCAACACACCAAAGGTTGCAAGAAGAACAGTACTTGGTAGCCAGCGGTCTTCTTTGTAGCATTATCGCGTGCTATCTTCAGGTGAGTTACCAACGCTCAACCTTTTAGCACTGACGGTGGCGGCGATCTTCTTAGTAGCGTGGTCCCGTTGCTGCCGTCCAGTCGAGTTACCAACGCTCAACCTTTTAGCACTGACGGTGGCGGCGATCTTCTTAGTAGCGTGGTCCCGTTGCTGCCGTCCAGTCGAGTTACCAACCCTCAACCTTTTAATGCTGCTTCCAGCGCTGGCGGTGACAGTGGTCTTCTTAGTAGCATTGCCTTGTTGCCGTCAGGTCAAGCTACCAACACTCGACCTTTTCACCTTTTCATACTGGTGGTGAAATGCAGCGAGTCCACGGGTGAGTTTTTCTTCTTATCTCACCTGCGTTGCCAGTGACGCGTTGGTCGTTTGTGGCTGTAGGCACAAGTGTGTGGATCGGCAATGCACGGCACACAGTGTAGTGTAGGCTAGGCAACGAGACCGGCTGGGCTTTTATGTAACAACAATAATAATGGAGTGGTGAGGCAATAACGAACACTAACGCACAGACTAAATGATCTGACAGGGCAGCGCAGTCGGCTGACCTGCCAGTTACGGCAAAGGTCTATTACAACTCAGGGGTGATAGCTAAGGTAAATCACCGCTACATGCAAATACCCAATCACAACTGAAACGTGCATGCACAACTACAATATACGCACTCACACGACAAAAAACCCCAAAATATTAGATCGCAACTCCTATTTACACGTGAGAAAATCGCTTCCAAATTGTTGGTCCCATAGTTAAGCTGCTCCAACTTTGGGAGCGTATAACTTCAAGTTGGAGCGTCGAATCAAGTTATCCTTCTGGACTCAAAGATTACTCATTGGGTCCTATTAACACACCAAGTTTGGGCTAAATCGGTGAAAGTCAAAAAACCAACTTTAAACATGATAAGGCACAAGGGTCAATCAAGTCAGAGACCGGCTCTTAAATCAACTGTAGGTTTGTTAGAGCAAAACGGTATTCGTTAACCCGCGGAAGTTTGAATGGGGCAGCATCGATCATGAACTCAGATGATTGTAGGTTGTGATAAAGACAAAAACCAGATTTGTAATGTGCATTAACAGGTCATCTTGCAAGGTTTGCGCACTGCAGTCTTCTCAGAGATCCCAAGAGACACTAATATTTCGGCTGGCCACAAAATGTCTGGTCAACGTCCAACAGTTCTGGTGACTGGTGGAGCCGGATTTATTGGAAGCCACTGCATCTACGAATTGCTGCTTGCTGACTATCGTGTTGTGGCTCTTGACAACTTCGTCAATTCCATCTCTGGTAAACACTGTACTTTTAATAGTGAAATTTTATTTTAATTTTAAATTAATATAATAGTCGCCTGTTAATTTTAATTTAGATTTAATATTAATACCATGGATGGATATTTTTCTGGAAAAAACCTCGGCCTGTTTTTTTTCAGTTTTTTTTCCGTATTTTTTTCGGTTTTTTTTCCTAAACCGCAGTAAAAACTCCACCCTAACTTCTGAGTATTTTTGACTGGTTTTCTGATTCCTAAACGCTTTCTAGCGCCTTCCTCAGTCTTTTCAGACCAGAAATACACGTGTTACATACATAAATAACGAAACAGGCATGCAACAGTGCCTGACAGGCTTAATCAATAAACTCTATATGCAAATTTTCGTCTGGCAGTTTGTATTTTTGTTTTATCATGCCAAATTTGGTCTTTTCTGTTGTTTTTGTGACAGTTTTTTAGTCAGTATGGCTTGTTATGCAGCGCAAAAGTCCATTTTTAACAGAAAAATGACATAACTTAGCTATTTTTAGCTTGGGTATTCTCCCCGATTTATATTTTTCCGTCCCTTTGGAAAAAACGGTTTATTTTTTCGAAAAAAAAACGGAAAATACACCGAAAAAAACGCACCAAACATCCCTGATTAATAACGTAAAATAACAATTTTAATAATATTTTAATAGCATTTTAATAGCAGATTCTAAAATGCACTTAAAAAGCTTTGTGTCCAAAGTGTGTGCAGTGTTCACTACACGCTACTGCCAAAACAACATACAGTATAGATAAAAATACAGTATGTCCCATCGCTTTTTCGGCCTTCACTCAAACGTTTCGTTCTCAATCACTTCTTTACCGATTCGGCTCAAATTTTCAGCAAAAATTAACAACATGGCTGGCTAAATATTCTGCAAATGTGGTGCCAAAATTCCGACTCATACCGGTTTTATAACGCGAAAACTAGAAATGGGGGTGGTCCACGCAAATGTATTTTTTTTCGGTAATACAAGGAGTACAGGCCTGAAACGTGCAGGAATGATTGGTGTTGCTATTGGGCATAACATACTAAGCGGGAAGCCCTGTAGCTCAAAGGGCACTAAAGTGGGGGAATTTCAAAAACATGAGTGAAAATCCTATATAGTTAAGAAATCTGCACCTTCTAGAACCAAAGCACTGAATCTGTTGTTAATCAACATAGATTGTAGCAGGAAGTTCGACAAATAAATGATCATGATAGCCAAGCTCTGTTCCACACCATAGTAACCATCCCTGCAGCGTTTTTTGAAAATTGAAAATCTTTAGAATCGTCATTTTGCCGGTTTTACGAAGAAAAGTCATATTTCGTCATGTTTTTGAAATTCCCCCATTTTAGTGCCCTTTGAGCTACAGGGCTTCCCGCTTAGTATGTTATGCCCAATAGCAACACCAATCATGCCTGCAAGTTTCAGGCCTGTACTCCTTGTATTACCCAAAAAAATACATTTGCGTGGACCACCCCCATTTCTAGTTTTCGGGTCATAAAACCGGTATGAGTCGGAATTTTGGCACCACACTTGCAGAATATTTAGCCAACCATGTTGTTAATTTTTGCTGAAAATTTGAGCCAAATCGGTAAAGAAGTGACTGAGAACGAAACGTCTGAGTGAAGGCCAAAAAAGCGATGGGACATATTTATTTATCTATACTGTATTTTTCTTCAAAATCAAAATTGGTTGCCGGTGTAAGTTGGATATGTATTCAGAGATCCAACTTAGAAGCATTTTTCTCTAGAAAATTAAAATTTAAAATTAAAGTTTTAAAATGACTTTGTCTAAATCTCGTTTGAAGAGGTTCGAAATTGCATTCTAACAGAAGCTAGCCATGTAAAAAGAAACTATTGATGCAACGGTTAAAAGAGGAATTTTGAAAGGAAAACTGTTACATAGGTTATTGAACAGATGCAGGCACTTTTGTCATTCATACCTATTTATTTGTTTATTTTATTTATTTGGCGCTTTACCCACCACCAAGAACATCCAATGGAAGCACAGGCACTAATGTTACAAAACATGAAAATACATTGTATCAATGTATTACAGTAGATTGGTATATTACTATACTAAAACTAGTAATCAGACTAATAAACATAATTCTAAAAATCTATTTTATAAACTCAAAATACAGTAAAAATAAAATAAAATATTGGAAGATAAGTAACCTAGTAGTGAAACAAGTTCCACCGTTTCCAACTGAAAACATATGTTCGAGATTCAGAGGAAATTCAGAATTAAAATATGACCAGGGCTATTCGAGTCTGGGTATTCAGACCCCAAAATTCAAAGTTGGGCGTATAGAGCTAAAGGTTGTTACATTAATAGATATTGGCAAGTTATCAATTACCTGCAAAGGATTTCCAAATTGAACGCATCAGTCCAGAGATACAGCCGTCTGAAAATAGGCTCGCTTAGCTATGGGACCAAATTTTCAAAATCGAATTTCTAGTGCACTAATCAGAGTTGGGACTTGAAACCAGGGGTTTTTGCATAACGTTTAGAGTACTTTAAGAACCTTACATCAATTTTAAGTTTTGAAGAGAAAAATTTTGTTCGACCCCCTGTCAAATCTGTAGTGATTGTAAATGCAACAGTTTTGAATCTGTTAGGCATTTATACGAAAGGGTTTATATACAGTTTAGCACGACGGGAAGTTTAAGATTTTTCCGACATGACCTTTAGGCATTTTATAAAGGCAAGCTTGAAAACTGCACATTTGGCCAGCTTAATGTTGAAGAAGGAAGATGCCTTTACCGCAATTTGGGACAAATACTTGCGTTTCTTTCTGATTCAGCAGTGAGTAGAGAAACATAACACCGTTCTCTTAAAAGTTAGGGAAGATGCTTCTCAGTTGGATCTCTGGTTAAATTTTCAACTTACCTGGCAACTTTGAATGAATGAATTTTACTATTAGCAACAAAACACCCAATGAATCTCGCACTATACTGAACAGCAGAGGGCGGGCTGGGCCGTTATACGGCTGCCAATGCCCTACCCTTCAGGTACGGAGTTAAATCAAAATCCTCTAAAGCTTTACGAAAGCTGCGCACGGACCGACTTTCAACTATCCTATTAGGCAAACCATTCCAAACGGAAATTACTCGTACTGCAAAGAAGTATTTTCGGAGATCCAATCTGGCTTTAGGCAAGTACAATTTGTACGAATGGCCTCGAGTAGAGACATAATGTGCGTAAACAAAGAAGGCCTCAGCGGGAACATCCACCAATCCATGCAAAATCTTGAAAACCATGACTAAGTCTGCAATAAGACGTCTTTGCTCCAATGATTCTAATTTTAAAGCAGCTAGACGGTCTTTATACGGAATATTCTGGAGTCCTGGGACACGCCTGGTGAACAGTCTTTGAACTCTCTCCAGCAAATCAATATCCTTCAAAAGATATGGATTCCAGACTTCGCTCGCATACTCTAATTTAGAACGCACGAACGTTTTATAAAGATTTACCAGGAGTGTATACGTTTTAGTTTCAAATGATCTAAAAATCAAGTTTACCAATTGAAATCCTTTAGCCGCAATTTGCTGACAATGCCTGGAAAACTTCAAATCATCTGATATTAGCACCCCCAGATCAGAGATAGAATGTACTACTTCTAAATTAATACCATTGACCATATACGGAGTGTTTGCATTACCATAACCAAGATGCATTATTGCACATTTATGGATGGCAACTGATAGCTGCATCCTCTCTGCCCAAGCCATTACTTGCTGCAGATCGTACTGTAGTCTAGCATTGATTTCAGACTTTGGAACAGCAAAATAGAGTTTTGTGTCGTCGGCGTAGAGTACCAACTCTGAGTGTGTCAGAACAGACTCAATATCATCTATATATACAAGAAATAAAAGTGGACCCAATTTGCTACCTTGCGGCACTCCTGATGTAATAGGCAACAAATTGGATGATTCATTATCAATGCTAACATATTGATAACGATCCGACAAGTAATTCCGCAACCACTTCAACAATTTTCCGCAGATGCCTTTTGCCTCAAGCTTAGCAAGTAATTTTGCATGAGAAACAGTATCAAAAGCCCTTGCTATGTCAAGATAAACAACGTCCACCGTTTGATAATTATCCAGCTGTTTTGTCCATTCATTCATACAAAATAAGATTTGAGTTACAGTGGAACGTTTAGCCATAAAACCAAACTGCCTTGAGGAGATCTTATTTGTGCTCTTCAGGTATGTTAACAACTGCTCAAACACAATAGATTCAAGAACCATGCCAACTTTGCACAAAGAGCTGACTGGTCTATAGTTTTTTACACAATCAGCTGCTCCTTTCTTATAAATTGGCGTTATCCTAGCTACTTTCCACAAATCTGGTACAACACCAGTTTCGAAAGATAATTTAAACATTCTAGTTAAAGGGTAAGTCAACATTATAGCGAACTTTTTTAGTAAATATTGTAAAAGATAAAACTTCATTTTTTAGTAAATATTGTAAAAGATAAAACTGTAAAAGATAGTAACTTCAAGTAAAAGATGTTGTTTCACCAGTTCGCCGCAGTGTGTCCAAAACATTTTTCAGTGGCGTCTAGAGTAGGGATGCAACCGAAGTTCGGTATTATTCGGTATGAACCGAATAATTCGGTTACTAAAGTCTGTTCAAAAATCTTCGGCGCTGGGTACATCCGGCAGTGTCCTGAATTTATGCGTGGTGTGAACCCCATACATGTATATATGGAACTGTTCCTCTCATCAACGAGACTACTATACTGTTCTCGAAATTTGCATATTGAACATTAGTTAGAAGCAAGAAGCCTGACAAAAAAATCGACTTTTTTTGGCAAAACGCCAATTTTTGTGCCGATGCCAGATTCGCATTCCCCAACCTTCAAGCATCTCGAAAATACTACCATATATGGGTCTACGATCAACCCTGCCAAAGTTACACTCGATTTTCTAACGCCGACAAGGGGTCAAATTTTTGCTCTCCCATACTTAAGCACAAAAATTCATTCAAGGTTTAAAGGTTTAAAGGTTTATTACAACGCACATGAACACCGGACAGACCAGTAAAGAACCCATAAAGGGCCACATGCGAGGCAATCACCGGGGACGAACCCCTACTATGTGTCTAACGCTGCGTGCATGGCATGGTATATTCAAGATCGAACACATGGGTTTTTTTTCCTCCAACCAATTTCAGCTTCACTGTTCTACGTTATTTCGGACATGCTGAATCCAGCGGTCACATTGGTTTTGCTCTACCACTTTGATTCAGTCCAATTGATACCAGTCTGAATTTCAGAAAGGCATAACCCAACGTAACTTGTGTGGCCCTGGTCGAAACCTCATCCATGCATGTATGCATCTGTTCCTCTCATCAACGAGATTACTATACGGTTGTCAAAATTTGCATATTGTACTTTGCTTAGAAGAAAGGGGCCTGACAAAAAAACCGACTTTTTTGGCAAAGCGCCAATTCTTGTGCCGATACCAGATTCGCATTCCCCAACCTTCAGGCATCTCGAAAATACTACCATATATGGGTCTACGATCAACCGTACCAAAGTTACACTCGATTTTCTAACGCTGACAAGCGGTCAAAATTTTGCTCTCCCATAGTTAAGCACAAAAATTCATTCAAGATCGAACACATGGGGCTTTTTTTCCTCCAACCAATTTCAGCTTCATGTTTCTGTATTATTTCGGACATGCTGAATCCAGCGGTCACACTGGTTTTGCCCTACGACTTGATTTCTGCTAGAAATTTGACCTCGAAGTTAGGGTGTCCACCTGAATTTCAGAAAAGTGTTGTTGTCTTGTCAGCATTAGAAAATCACTGTAACTCTGGTAGAGTTGATTGTAGACCCATATATGGTAGTATTTTCGAGATGCCTGAAGGTTGGGGAATGCGAATCTAGTATCGGCACAAAAATTGGCGCTTTGCCAAAAAAGTCCATTATTTTGTCGGGCCCCTTTCTTCTAAGCAAATTGCAATATGCAAATTTCAAGAACAGTACAGTAATCTCGTTGATGAGAGAAACAGATCCATATATACATGTATGGGGTTTTGACCAGGGCCACACAAGATACGTTGGGCTATGCCTTTCTGAAATTCAGGTGGACACCCTAACTTCGAGGTCAAATTTCTAGCAAAAATCAAAGTCGTAGAGCAAAACCAACGTGACCGCTGGATTCAGCGTGTCCGAAATAATATAGAACCGTGAAGCTGGAATTGGTTGGAAACAAAAAACTACTGTTATTTTAATATATTAATATTAAAATAAAACTATTATTAATAGTGCCATTTTAATAGTATTAAATCTATATTAATATTAAAATAGAGGGCCTACTATTATATTAAGAGTCGTTCTCTGGTCAGATCGCGTTTTGGTCCTTTGCCCTATTCAGACCCAAAATTGAAACTTTGAGCTAGAGAGCTGTAAGTTGGTACACTAATAGATACTTATGAGTTATCTTTCAGCTGCAAAGGATTAATGGATCTGACGCTCCTGTCCTGAGATATAGTCTTCCGAAAATCGGTCTGCTTAACTATGGGACCAAAATTTCAAACTCGAATTTCTCGCTTCACACTCGGAATTCGGACCTAAAAATTGGGGGTTTTAGAGTACTTTTAGACTGCTTTAAGAAACTTTCGTCAAATTTTCGTTTTCAGAAAAAAAATTTTTTTTTCGCCCCCTTTGCGCCCCCCTAGCTCGTCTGGAACCCCCCCTACCCAGTTTTTTTTATTTCAGAAAAATGTTGCGCTATCAATTACCTACCGTTTGGTGTGAAGCATTGTTTGCTCAGACCCGAAAAACGTGAGAAAATTGAGATCAAACATGTTCCGGTCGCAAAATTTTCGCTCTTTTCTCTGGTCAAATATTTCCAAGTCCGGTTTTCCACCTAATAGTACGAATTCGAAATTAACTTTGGGTGGTTTTATAGTATTTTTGGACTTCTTTTAGAAATTTTTGTCAAATTTTCGTTTTAAAAAAAAAAGAAATTTTTTTTCGCCCCTTTTGCGCCCCCATAGCTCGTCTGGAACCCCCAACCCAGTTTTTTTATTTCAGAAAAATGTTGCGCTATCAATTACCTACCGTTTGGTGTGAAGCATTGTTTGCTCAGACCCGAAAAACGTGAGAAAATTGAGGTCAAACATGTCCCGGTCGCAAAATTTTCGCACTTTTCTCAGGTCAAATATTTCCAAGTCCGGTTTTCCACCTACTAGTACGAATTCGGACTTAAAAATTGGGGGTTTTAGAGTACTTCTAGACTGCTTTAAGAAATTTTTGTCAAATTTTCGTTTTCAGAAAAAAAATTTTTTTTCGCCCCCTTTGCGCCCCACTAGCTCGTCTGGAACCCCCCAACCCAGTTTTTTTTATTTCAGAAAAATGTTGCGCTATCAATTACCTACCGTTTGGTGTGAAGCATTGTTTGCTCAGACCCGAAAAACGTGAGAAAATTGAGGTCAAACATGTCCCGGTCGCAAAATTTTCGCACTTTTCTCAGGTCAAATATTTCCAAGTCCGGTTTTCCACCTACTAGTACGAATTCGGACTTAAAAATTGGGGGTTTTAGAGTACTTTTAGACTGCTTTAAGAAATTTTTGTCAAATTTTCGTTTTCAGAAAAAAAAAATTTTTCGCCCCCTTTGCGCCCCACTAGCTCGTCTGGAACCGCCAAAACTGGGTTGGGGTATGAAGCGAGAAATTCGAGTTTGAAATTTTGGTCCCATAGTTAAGCAGACCGATTTTCGGAAGGCTATATCTCAGGACAGGAGCGTCAGATCCACTAATCCTTTGCAGCTGAAAGATAACTCATAAGTATGTATTAGTGTGCCAACTTACAGTTTTAGCTCAAACTTACAATTTTGGGGTCTGAATACTCAAACTCGACCGGTTCAGATAATGACTCTTAACATCCTCAGACTCTGAACCGATCGAGTCTTCGTCCGTTGCCATATTCAGACCCTCAAAATGAAACTTTGGCGTGGAGGGCTCAAAGTTGGAGGACTAATACGTATGGATAGGTTATATAACCACCGCAAAGGATATCCCGATTCGACGCTCCACGCTCGAGATACGGCCTTCTGAAAAATCGGTCCGCTTAACTATGGGACCAAAATTTCAAAATCGAATTTCTAGCGCACTAATCAGTGTTGGGACTTAAAAATTGGGGGCATAGAGTAACTTTTAGAGTACTTTCAGAATCAACGGTCGAATTCCATTTTCAATGAAAATAATTTTTTTCTGACCCCTTTTGGAGCCCCCTAGCTCGTCTCGAACCCCCTACACCGTTTTTTTTATTTCCAGAATATTGTAGCGCTATCAATTCCCACGTTTGGTATAAGCCACATTGGCTGACCCGTGGAAGGAAAGTGGTGAAATATGGCTTCAAAGTTCAAAAATCCACAAATTTTTAGTTTTCATATGCACCAAAATTTCCTGCTGGAGTTCCTAGCGCACTAATCAGTGTTGGGACTTAAAAATTGGGGGTTTAGGGTAACTTTTAGAGTACTTTCGGAATCAACGGTCGTTTTACATTTTAATTTAAAAATATTTTTTTCGACCCCCCTTGTAGCCCCCTAGCGCGTCTGGAACCCCCCTACACCGTTTTTTTTAATTCAGAATATTGTAGCGCTATCACTTCCCTACCGTTTGGTGTGAAGCATTGTTTGCTCAGACCCGAAAAACGTGAGGAAATTTGAAGTTGAAAAATCCTCAAATTTTTAGTTTTGGTTTTGGTTTTAGTAACTAAAAATTTGAGGATTTTTCAAATTTGAAGCCATATTTCACCACTTTCTTCCACGGGTCAGCCAATGTGGCTTATACCAAACTGTACGGAATTGATAGCGCTACAATATTCTGAAATAAAAAAACCGGTGTAGGGGGTTCCAGACGAGCTAGGGGGCTCCAAACGGGGTCGAAAAATTTTTTTTTCATTGAAAATGGAATTGGACCGTTGATTCTGAAAGTACTATAAAAGTTACCCTAAACCCCCAATTTTTAAGTCCAAACACTGATTAGTGCGCTAGAAACTCCAGCAGGAAATTTTGGTGCAGTACCAAAACTAAAAATTTGTGGATTTTTCAACTTTGAAGCCATATTTCACCACTTTCTTCCACGGGTCAGCCAATGTGGCTTATACCAAACTGTAGGGAATTGATAGCGCTACAACATTCTGAAATAAAAAAAAAACGGTGTAGGGGGGTTCCAGACGAGCTAGGGGCTCCAAAGGGGGTCGAAAAAAATTATTTTCATTGAAAATGGAATTCGACCGTTGATTCTGAAAGTACTCTAAAAGTTACCCTATGCCCCCAATTTTTAAGTCCCAACACTGATTAGTGCGCTAGAAATTCGATTTTGAAATTTTGGTCCCATAGTTAAGCGGACCGATTTTCAGAAGGCCGTATCTCGAGCGTGGAGCGTCGAATCGGGATATCCTTTGCGGTGGTTATATAACCTATCCATACGTATTAGTCCTCCAACTTTGAGCCCTCCACGCCAAAGTTTCATTTTTGGGTCTGAATACTGAAACTCGATTGGCCCAGAGACTGACTCTTAAATTAAATTTATTTTTAATAGTATTTTAATAGCATTTTAAGAGCCAGTCTCTGAACCGATCGAGTTTCAGTATTCAGACCCAAAAATGAAACTTTGGCGTGGAGGGCTCAAAGTTGGAGGACTAATACGTCTTGATAGGTTATGTAACCACCGCAAAGAATTTCCAGATTCGACGCTCCACGCTCGAGATATGGCCTTCTAAAAATCGGCCCGCTTAACTATGGGACCAAACTTTCGAAATCGAATTTCTGACTTGCTGATCGGAATTCAGACCAAACAAACGGGGTTTTTGCGTAACTTTTTGAGTACCGGAGTTTTCCACTTATAAGACCTGGCCTTATAACTGGAAAATGCCCAAATTTAGGGTCACTTTTTGGCGCCCTTTTGAAGACCATGGTCTTATAACTGGAAAATGTTATTTCACTGCAAAAAAGGATTTTTGGCCAATAGTGAATTTGTTTTTCACCTAGATGGCTGTTCCAGACATGCCTGACCATTTTACGCTTGACTTGTAAAACTTTACTTGAAATTACAAAAAGAAAGGTTGTGTTGAAGCATAGCAGGTACTGTATTGCGTTCAACACAAAAATCAGAATCATGTTTTATCTACATTATGTACTTCTGCCTTTGTTTTCTCACGATGGGCAGCTTTTGTTCACATTAAAAATTGATAATTTTGTGCTAAAATCGGTCAAATAAACTAAGACCATGGTCTTTTAACTGGAAAATAGGTGTCTATGAACCAAGTTTTCTGAACACCCATTTGAAGACCATGGTCTTATAACTGGAAACAAAAAACCTATTTAAAGACCATGGTTCTAACTATGGTGGTGTTATTAGCGGAAATCTCCGGTAGTTTAAGAATCTTTTACTAAATTTCATTTTTGGAAAAAAAATTTTTTTTCGCCCCCCTATCGGGGGGCATAACTCGTCTGGAACCCCCCTAGACCGTTCTTTTTATTTCAGATTATTGTAGCGCTATATCTTAGCTACACGCCGGTGTAAAACATTACCGGCTACCGGACGGCAAACACTGAAATATTTGCGTTCAAAAATTAAAAATGCCACATTTTGCATGTTTCACTGTGCCCAAAAATTTTCAACTCCATGTTCCAGCTTACCAATTGGAGTTGAATGCCAAAAATTTATGTCTAAGCTGTACTTTTTGAGTAGTTTAAGAAACTTTCATTGAATTTCATTTTTGGAAAAAGATTTTTTCTACCCCCTATCGGGGGGCATAACTCGACTGGAACCCCCCTAGACCGTTCTCTCTATTTCAGATTATTGTAGCGCTATATCTTAGCTACACGCCGGTGTAAAACATTACAGGCTACCGGACGAAAAACACTGAAATATTTGCGTTCAAAATTAAAAATGCCACATTTTGCATGTTTCACTGGGGTACATAAATTTCCAACTCCATGTTTCAGCTTACTAATTGGAGTTGAATGCTAAAAATTGATGTCTAATCTGCATTTTTAGAGTAGTTTAAAACTTTCATTGAATTTCATTTTTGGAAAAAAAATTTTTTTTCGTCACCCTATCGGGGGGCATAACTCGTCTGGAACCCCCCCTAGACCGTTCTTTTTATTTCAGATTATTGTAGCGCTATATCTTCGCTACACGCCGGTGTAAAACAATATGGGCTGCCGGACGGCAAACACTGAAATATTTGCGTTCAAAGATTAAAAATGCCACATTTTGGGCACAGTGAAACATCCAAAAATGAAATTTAGTAAAAGATTCTTAAACTACTCAAAAAGTTACGCAAAAACCCCGTTTGTTAGGTCTGAATTCCGATCAGCAAGTCAGAAATTCGATATCGAAATTTTGGTCCCATAGTTAAGCGGGCCGATTTTTAGAAGGCCATATCTCGAGCGTGGAGCGTCGAATCTGGAAATTCTTTGCAGGTCATTGATAACTTGTCAATATGTTTTAGTGTTCCAACTTTCAGCCCTCTACGCCCAAATTTCATTTTTGGGTCTGAATAGGGCAAAGGCCAAGACTCAGATCGGTCTGGGGAGACTGACTATACGAGTTTGATCCTGGTTGACAATGACAGAGTTACCCACAATACTGCTAGAATTTTATCAGAATTTTTTTCACCTCAGAAAATGATAAAAAAAATTGAACGTGTCTGACAGACCTCCTGAATCTCGAATCTTCGAAACTGTGGGAACTTTTTTTTCAGTAATAGGCATGAATGACAAAAAGGACCTTAATCTACTCAAATAACCTATGTAACAGTCTTTCCTTTCAAAATATCTCCATAACACATTGCATCAATATTTCAAACTTAACTACACATGTAGAACTGAACAATA
>JASANB010003589.1:0-42874 GCA_030248155.1 Sabatieria punctata
GTACTGTTATTTTACTAGTGGATTTATATTTTACTACTTACTAAATTTACTATAAATTCAGCTCTTCAATTTAATTTTCATTTTTGTTTTACTACCAGGCAGCTCCGATTTTACTAATTTTTGTTTTACTAATAATTTTACTAATTTTACTACTATTTTACTACGATTTTACTAGTAATTAGGAGCAATTTTGCATCATTGATGCCAAGATCTTATGAATAATTAATGTTGGTGCTAAATAGTTGCTAAATTTGATCATGATACGAGGTTCTCAAGAACTTTAGGGACAAAAATGTTTGAAATTCGACTGACAAAAGTGCTCGCACACATCTTTTATTGCAAAATTGATTAAGAATTTGGCTGCAATTAACCAAAAACTAGTAAAATAGTAGTAAAATTTTCATTTTACTATTGACGGTCTTTGTTAATTTAATTTAATTTTTACTTTACTATTGGCTCTTAATTTTACTTTTTACTATTATTTTACTACTAGTAAAATACCACTAGTATTACTAATTTTTGTTTTACTATACTATAGTAAAATAACAGTAACCCTGGGTACGCCACTGACAATGAGGCCGGTCCTTTGTATAAAAACGGTTTATTTTCTCTAGTACGTAGTGGTTAGAATTCCACATATATGGTGTCGGTACCATAATACAGTCAGGCACTTAACGTCGTTTATGGTACCGATACCATATACTGTATATGTATGGTACCACACCACCACAGGCCCCGAAAGGGGGTACCACTACCATATATGGTGTCGGTACCATAAACGGCGTTAAGTGCCTGACTGTATTATGGTACCGACACCCTATATGGTAGTGGTACCCCCTGTCGGGGCCTGTGGTGGTGTGGTACGATACATATACAGTATATGGTATCGGTACCATAAACGGCGTTAAGTGCCTGACTGTATTATGGTACCGACACCATATATGGTAGTGGTACCCCCTGTCGGGGCCTGTGGTGGTGTGGTACGATACATATACAGTATATGGTATCGGTACCATAAACGGCGTTAAGTGCCTGGTAATTATGCAATTACTACCAATTATGCGAATTTCAATTACAATTAAATTAATTTTTTACATCACTATCGCGTAGTAAACATTAAACATGGTAAGGGGCCGTCCATAAACTACGACGTTCAGAGAGGGGGGGTGGGGGTACCCCGAAAAACGTCGCAGAACGTCGGAGGGGGGGGGTGGGGGGTTGAGGCAAAACGTTGACGTATTTTTGGCCTTTTTTTTGGTAAGGTTTGACGATTGCGGAATAAGCAAGAATGCAGAGAAAGTCAAACGGTTTTTGACACATTTTTGTAGTTGTACAACGTACAGTATGTTAGCGTGATTTGTACAGGGTGTGCAAAAAACAACCCAGCAGATTTTTTTAGCAACCGTAAATCCCAACCGATTTGAATAAATCTTTTTTGAATGAAAGACAAATAAATTATCGATTGGTAGAGTTTTCGTTAAGATGCTCTGCTTGTAGGTTCTCGAGGTATTTGCCCTCAAATTTGAAACACTGATTTTGGCAATGAACAAGAGTGATTAAAACAACCCAGCAGATTTTTACTGTGGCAACCGCAAATCTCAACCGATTTGAATGACTCTTTTTTAACTGAAAGTTAGATAAATTTTTGAAAGATTGGTGAAACTAACTGGTAAATACGTATGTGCACAGGCATAAATTTTTCTATTATTCATTTGTGATTACGCAGTCAGAAAAGCAGCTTCAGATTTTGAACGAAAATTCGAAAATTTTATTTCGGGGGGGGGGGGGTCCTCCCAAACGTCGTAATTTTTATGGGGGGTGATGATGAAAACGTCGGTAAACGTCGGAGGGGGGGTGGGGGTGCAAAATTTTGAATTTTTGAACGTCGTAGTTTATGGACGGCCCCTAATGAAAATGTTTCACTTCTACTACTTTAGATCTCGCTCTGTTTGCTGTCTTGCTTGCTCTAGTACTTGTACTTGCATTCTTTATTTTTATCTTGTTATTTCTATTTCTCAGTAATTACCAAACATTATAGTCAAAAAGTTTGACTCAAAATTTTCTCAACGCAACAGCAACAACGCACAGACAGACCAGACCAGACAAAAACTGGCACTCAGACATCAAAAATATGGACTCGACGCTCGCTGCGCAACAGATAGTACATCCAGTAGAAGAGGTTAAAGAGGCCAAAGAGCAGTGGGAAAACGACGCGACAGGTTTTGTCAATCAGAAGCGCTCTGCGTCGTGCTTGCTCGGCCCTTTTGCTGCTTTCCTGCGAGGACCCGGCACTGAAGCAGGCGCGTCCATCGGCCCCGAAGTCCAGTTGGCTCGGACAACTGACCAATCGGGCGTGACCGCCGAATTCGTTCTTAGTCGATGCACGCATCAAGTTGTTGACCAGCGCGAACTCCAGCAACGCTCCGAAGATGAACAGCATGCAGACTCCGAACCAGAAGTCGATCGCCTTGGCATAGGAGACTGGCGGCAGAGAGAAACGTACCCCTGCCCCCTGCAACAGACAGACTCAAGCTTGTGCTACAGTCAGAAACTTAACGCCGTTTATGGTACCGACACCATATAAGGTGCCGGTACCATATATGCTACCGGTACCTAGGGTAGTGGTACCGTATATGGTACCTCCACGTTCAGGGCCTGTGGTGGTACCATATATGGTACCCCTACCTTCACATTGCTACCGCTCCGCTACCGGTACCGTATATGTACCACTCTGTTCAGATTTCGTACCATATATGGTAGTGGTACCATGATACCACCACAGTTGCCGAACGTGTGGGTATCGTATGCTACCACTACCCTAGGTACCGGTACTATATATAATGTCGCTACCATAAACGGCGTTAAGTATATGGTTAGAGTGTTGTGTTGCTCTAACTATTAGTGTTTAATTTTACTTTTACTTAACTATTGGCTCTTAATTTTACTTTTTACTATTATTTTACTACTAGTAAAATGCCACTAGTACTGTATGACTAGCTTTTGTTTCGCTACATCATAGTAAAATTGCAGTAGTTTCGTTTTACCATAGTGGAGAGAGCTAAGAGAGTGGTAAAGCTGAGACTGATCCGTGCCGGGACGGCGTTCCTGTCGATCCAAAAAGACACCCACGAAATCACCACAATCAGTCCTGTTGGAACGTAGGTTTGAACCAAGTGATAGCCGATAGCTCTCTGTAATTTAATTCCCGCCACCAGACAACTGAACTCGCCTGAAAAACAGGAATCTCGGAGCCTGTTAGAATAGAAGAGGTTGAAACCAAATCTGGACGAGTTCTCGGTGAGTGCGTACTCGAACTGGCCGTGGCAGTAGTCGGCCGATATTCCCATTATGTTGAATTCGGCGACGTCTATTTCTTCGTTCATTTGAATTGGCTGCTTCTTGAACCAACTGACGTTCATTTTGGAAACTGGATGGGCGTCTGAATAGAGACGTATTTTGAGCCAACGAAAGGGTGCGAAAATATAAACTTCTTTTACAGCTCATAAGTGATAGGGTGCAGGTTTGACTGTCTAAAGGGTAGGCTTGCAACTGCAAATGACAGCTTGCTTCCAGCGTCACTCTAAATGTTAACATTGCTACACAATCTCCACTACTGTAGTCAACTGAAGTGGGAGACATATGTTTGTTTTTGGGACTCATCTGCAAGTCGTCAGGTCTGAAGCGGGAGGAAGTTTGTGGTGTTTAAGCCAAAATTCGGCAAGCTAAAAATACATTGGTCTCTCTCTCACACAGACAGACAGACAGACAGACAGACAGACAGACAGACAGACAGACAGACAGACAGACAGACAGACAGACAGACAGACAGACAGACAGACAGACAGACAGACAGACAGACAGACAGACAGACAGACAGACAGACAGACAGACAGACAGACAGACAGACAGACAGACAGACAGACAGACAGACAGACAGACAGACAGACAGACAGACAGACAGACAGACAGACAGACAGACAGACAGACAGACAGACAGACAGACCACTAATATATAGATAAAAATCCGCTTAATTAGCCTTTCTTTGCAAACCGATTTTGGCGTTTCCACTGCTTAAGATTTAAGAGAAATCGGTGTTTCTAGAGCCATTTGTGTCATTTTTTGCCTGTTTTTAGGTAAAAAATTGTATTTGACTTGACAGCTTAACCTAGCGATTTTGAGCCTCCTTACTGAAAATGCTAAAGACGGATTTCCAGGCGTTTTGGAGTTTTTTAAAAATTTGTACCCCCACTGGGCGAAACCTCTTGACCGCTCCACCAGGTCGGCCCGGACCTCTTACACATACGTATGGTTCTTATGCAGCCTTACCTGGCCGAGTAAGCACAGGTGCCGTCTTTGTGAATATAAAGCACAAAGTTAGGGACAGTGACTTCTTGGAAAGTGGCCTGTTTAGCGTTTCCGAAATAGACGTCAGGCACCCAGATTTGGTTTAGCGCTGCATAATCGTTTATGGTTATATCATCCATATCGTGCTGTAGACGGGTGTCTCGCCAGCTCATTCGCAAGTAAATGTCGGCGTCAAACGCCTAAAACTCTAACAAATTAGATTAAAAAATGAATATAGTGTCTACTACCATGTTTCCGGCGTGAATTCCGCTCAGACTCTGAATATAGAAACCGACGTAGACTGACACTGCGCCTGAAAATTATAGTGGTTTTAGAGAAGGAAAACAAAAAGAAATGTGCAAATAAATTTTCTCTTTTTTCTCTACCAGATTCTGTAGGTGGCAGCATTTTTTGGCTTTGCCGTTTTGCTACGAGGCCAATATCGAATAGATCAGAAAACGTATCAGCAAGTGATGACCTGTAATTTAAGTGGTGGTTAACAAGGAATATACTTCTAATAAACGCGCCCTTCTAATAATAGCGCTCCCACGAGGCCCTACTATCAACGCTTTGTACGTGTTTCCAATGTAGAATACTGTCTCTTTGAGACAATTTTCTTTGATTAAGCTTGCAAACATTAGTCAGACTAAAACTCATATAAAGATTGCTTGTGTTTAAGACAAAAATACCCTGTATTTTCAGAAAAATGAGGATACTTGAGATGGCCAATGTAGCATTGAAATGATAAACGCGCACCCTCCATTAATAGCGCCCCTAAAACCAATCTCGAAAAAGTAATAGCGTAGCGCTTTTATTGGAAGTTTTACGGTAATTCCAAATCGAAGAGATTTTCTGTAATGAGATTGATGCATTGATACCTCAAGTAAAAGTTGAGAAAAACAGGTGCAATAAAGGTGTAGAAAGAAGTGGAAAACATTTCGGCCGACTCTAGTGCTTTTCAGTGACACCAAGTATTTTTATGAGATAATCAGCTTTTAAAGCAAAGCCTAATGGGTACTGTTCATGCATTATTGAAATATCAATTCTCACCACCTCGGCTTACATTTATCACTTGCAGTATGTGTTCCTTTTTTGGAAATATAGGCGATCATAGAAAAAATGAATACTACAAATCTTTAAGAAGCCAATCAACTGTGGTTTGTACGTTCACTGAAAGTAAAAATCCGTCAGATTTTAACTGGAAGTGCTAGAAACCTGTCCTCTCCAGCAGTAGCATACCCACGGGGGTGTGTAGGGTGAGTACACCCCCTTTGCGGTTGAGGTAGGTAGGAATAATTAGGCAAAAATAAGGGAAACGAATAAATAATGACCTATAATACAGTACAGTATCTGTCTATTGTATGTCCAGAATGCGTCTTTGAAGGCTAATTTTTCGAACTTCGTCTCTGATGCGAAGTAGGGATGCAAAATGGTATCCGGTATTATTTGGTATTTTCTAGGTATTTGATATTATTTGGTATGATGCAACAAAACTCTTCCACTGAGGCAAGACTCATATGTATCTTTGCTGACAAAAGCAAAAAGAATGACTTTGCGCTCATTCCAAACTGCTAGCGAAGCGATCTGTTTATCAACTGTTTGGTATCATTTGGTATATTTTACTCCATTTGCATCCCCCTAAGGCGAAGTGATATTGTTTGATACATTTATTTGCACTTTTCAAGACAAAATGAAACATTATTCTATTTCTTCTTATTTCTAAAGTCTATCCTGAAAGAAAATGTTTCATGCTTGACATAAAATCTTCACTCTATTAGAGTGCTATTCATGTGCTATTCGAAATTTGAAACAGTACAATGTCCATTCATCACATGCAAAAAATCAGGCGATTCAGTCCACAAACAAAAAGGTTCGAGTTTGCGAAATCCCGTGCATCACCGTGTAAGATTGCCGGAAAGAAATCATTTCAAAGGTAAACGCCTGTTCTACGTGTATCACGGCTTAGAGAAGGGTGTGAGGAACATTTGTAGTGCAATTTTATAGCTGGGTCGTCAGCATACAGACGGCGGCCGGGTTTCTATCGATCGTGGAGGCTAGAAACGCTAACGAGTCAGGGCTTTGAGTCTTTACCCACGGCTCCTTCTAGCGTTGCCGGGTTGCCAGGCACGCTTGCCCTACTTATATGACAAACTTGCCTTCTAAGGTGAGTCTAGTGTCCTGTTTGTTGTTGAATGTGACGAATAAGGTAAAACAATACCCTATAATTTCTTGGTGAGATAAACGTTTTCGATCATCCTGTTATTATTGAAAGGGCGGACAGAATAAACCGGACAAATGACTGAGCTTGGCTATAAAAATTCCGTGTTAGCCTCTTTTTGTGTTTGCCATATCTTCTGGTTCTGCTGATGATGTTTCTTCAAAGGGGCGCTGACGGGTTGGCGCCCTGGCTTCTTCTGACCTACCCCCTAGAATTTTTTGGAGAGAGAGAGAGAGAGAGAGAGAGAGAGAGAGAGAGAGAGAGAGAGAGAGAGAGAGAGAGAGACTAAAAATTTTTAAAAATATACAAAATGTTATGAGTTTGTTGTAGGCAAAAACAAAGGTGCAACAGACAGAATATTAGCAAGCAGTGTCAATAGGTCAAAGATGAAGCTAGCAGACTGGCAGAACATTGCAGTAAAGCCATTAGCAACGCTTCTTCTATTATTGATGGATATTGTGGGTAGGTTCTATATTTTAGATGTTCCTTTTCTTTTCCATTTCATTTTTTTCTGACTGAGTACCATTTCCTTTCCTGCTTGCAGGCTGAACAGCTATTTGTGATGCATTTTCCATAACCGTTTATCGCATGGAATCTGTCATTATTACGGTAGCTCTGAACTAAAACCTTACTAAATTTGAAAAAGATTTATCGCTGTTCTCTGTGTACCAAGGTAGGTCATGTACGTAAACAAGGAGATCTAACGAGCAGTGATAAAATGCGGGGCTATTTTGTTGATTGTGAATGTACTGTACATCAAGTACATAGAGACTTGATTATTAAGGAGCAGTGTGAAGTTAAGCCAAAACTAGACCAACGCGTTCTAATGATAAAGCAAGTTTGGGACAGTGACTAGGGTTAGAAGACCAAAAATCCTAAATATTCTATATCGTAATAAAGTATACTATCTTTCTGTATGCCCCAAAAATGCAAAATTACAAAGAAAACATCGTGATCATACGGAACTTTTGATAAAAATTGGAATAAAGCTGCACGAAAAATGCCGATTACCAAATAGCTGGGTATTTCCAAAATATTTCGGTGTACTACCGGATATGGATATTTGTTAAAATACCAAGAATCGGTAGGTATTTATTGGGTAGGTACATACATGTAACAGGTCATCCGCCGATGGGGGGAGCGGGGTTGGGGGGTCTGGCGCCGGCCGGCCGGGGGGGTCTGAGCCAAAATTATGGGGGAGGGGGGTGGGCACTAAAAAACGCTCAAAAATCGAAAAAAATCGCAATTTTTGGGCTAAAAATCCCCAAAAATCGCTAATTTGGGCTGAAATACAGCTAAAAAGTGCTGTTTTGCAGGCGATTTTGGCAATTTTTGTCTGTGAAATTGTGAAAAATTGCAAAAATTTGCTCGAAAATTTACTTGCCAGAAAAATCGGAGGGGGGGGGGCGGTGAAATCGTCTCGGGGGGGGGGGGTCTGGCCTAAGTCGGGTGGGGGGCAGACCCCCCCAGACCCCCCTGTTACATGTATGGGTAGGTATTCCCAAAAATACCCATTTTTCGGTATGGGTTCGGTATACCCAATCAACAGAACTTTAGTTTGTTTCAGACGTGCAATCGATCGGCTGTTTCGTGTGCCATTCGATCGACGGGTCGGATACCCAGTGCGAGGACACCTTCAACACCACCATGGCTGACGATTCGACCTATCCCCGCAGAGCTCTCTACTACCAGGAACCTTGTTGGGGTCACAGAAAGGGACGCAGCGGCCTGTTTCCCGCTGACCACTGCATCAAGATCAAAGGAGAAAAAGGTAATGCACCAGTCTTACTCACTTGTTTGTTAGACTGACGCACTAGCTCTGCATAACAAACGAAGCTTGCGTTGAATTTTTTAAGAACACAGAGGCCATGCCCTGCCTGCTACTGTACGTACATGTAAAAGAGAAGACTTATTTATGTGCATGCAGGGGCGTAGCCAGGATTTCGGAAAGCGGGTTTAAAAGTTTGAAAGTGACTTCTGGACTTCTGCCCGACCAGGGCGAGAAATTTTTGAAAGTTCAGCCTTCAAAAACGCTTTTAACAGGCATTCTGAGCACATACTACGTAGACAGTTTCAGTACATGCATTGTAATTCATTAGTTTCTCTTATTTTTTTGCCTCACTTTCTCTTCCTCACTCCTCCGCCACAAACGGGGTGTACCCACCCTACATCTCCTGGATAACGCAATGATCCATGAGGGTGTAGGATGGGTACAACCCTTTGTGGTGGAGGCAGCGTTGTTGCCGGGAAATTTACTGAGTAAAAGTTACTCGGTACTTAGTTATTTTGAATTACAGTAAGTACTTTTACTTACCGGCATACATGTACTAGGGGTGGTTTGGGGGGTTACCCCCCCTGCTGGAAAGGCCAAACCCCCCTCACCCCCCCGAGACAGGTTAAGGGACCCCTCCCCCCGACCAAAAAATACAAGTGGTGGTAGTGGCTCCAGTATTAACAAACTGGGTCAGAAATCACTAATTTTTAGCCTAAAATTCACTTGAAAAGCCGATCCGATCCGATGTGTGGGGGGGCCTTACGGCCCTACGCTCAGACCTCTGCGGTCCATTGCGCAACCCCCGTATTCGTCATCTCGGACGTTTTGCCCTTCTTTCACTGCCAAGCCACTCTAGCCATGCTGTTGGGCGCCAGGTACTAAGAGAGTGCCTGGCGTGGTGACGTCATGGTGCCGACAGCTCCCAACGGCCGCCCGGCGAAGAGGCCAAACCGGTATTGGCCTTATTGCTGGTTTCTCAGACGGCACCTGACGTCGTTGATCTTTTCTCCAATGTGGCATGCTGTAGGAGCGGCTTTGGTGCAATGGCAGATCCAGTTGGTTCCCATTTTACCTACTCGCTGTAACCAGCTTTCGGTGGCCTGGGTGGAGCGTTGTTCCGACGACCAACTCTTTGCAGCCAGCAAGAAACTTGCCACGCCGAGAGGATGAACCACTACAACCGCTAGGGATGCAGCGGCCGCCGTAACTCAGAGGCAGCGAGCTACCCACTGAGCCACCGACGCGGCCACTTGAAAAGCCTTTGGAAACCGAATTTGGCGTTTCCACTGCTGATATTTAAGAAAAATCGGTGTTTTTGGAAGCTCTTTTTGTCATTTTTTGCTTGTTTTTAGCTTTAAAACGCTATTTGGCAGTTTTAAATAGCGATTTTTAGCGTCCTTACTGAAAAAAACGTGCTAAAAACGCATTTCTAGGCACATTTTTGGGACCCCCCACCTGGGCGAAACCCCCCCCCCTACCCCCCTCCCCCCAGGTCGGCCCGGAGCTGTTTCATGTATGCTTACCGGTAAAAATTTTTGTTAATTTTACTTACTGAATACCGAATTTCAATTTTGGATTACTCAATTAGAAAAAACTTCGGTAAACTCGGTACTCGGTAATTTACTGAGTTGTTTACTAAGTGAATAAAAGCTTCTGCAATAGGTAGCTCGCCGTACCTGTGCAAGAAAATATGCGGTTTTCCTTTCGCTAATAGATCTGCTAAACGACGAAAACACACAATTTTTGCTATTTATTTTGCAATTTTCACAGCTTGCATAACGAGCTTTCTTTGCACGCCAGAATAGCAAACAGACTATCAGACCCAAAGACTATAGAAGTAGAAAGTATATACTACTATTAGCTATATTTTGATTCTGTCTGATGAACTGTGAGGAAATGGCGAAAATTAGAAAAAGTCTTCACCTATCAATTTGGCCAGGCTTTTCATCTAAAGCTACATACATTGTCTATTGACTATGTATAGTATGCATATTATAAGGCTTTCCATTCATGCCAATTAGCACAATAAATAATGTAAAATAACACAAAACAGGATTTAAATTCTGAAAAGCTACATTATCTTAAACTCTTCAATCAGCACTGAAAAAGGATTCTAGTAGCTAAAAGCTATATCAGGTAAAAATTTTCAGATAAACTGTATATCTCTGAATTTTGAAGGTTTTTACCCAGTTTACTGAATTGTTTACTGAGTGCTTACCGGGTTTTCTTTGAAAAACCCAGTACTTACTCGCACTTACTGAATTTCAAAAAATCTCGATTTACTTACTGAATACTTACCCGAGTTTTAGAAATTTGAGCTAGGCACAACACTGGGTGGAGGTAGGAAGAGAAAGTCTGTAAAAAATAAGAGAAACCAATCAATTATGCACCAAAACTGTGTATTTTATGTTCAGAATGTCTTTTAAATGCGTTTTTGAAGGCTAATCTTGCTAAATTTTTTACCCAGGTTGAGCAGCCCCCCAACCAGGCACTTTCAAAATTTTTTACACCCTCTGCAAAATCCTGAATACGCCACTGCGTACTACAGTACATGTATGTAACTGGTCCGGGTCGGCCTGGGCAGAGGGGTAGGCGGCTTTTCCATCAGGCGGAGGTGCAGGGCGGTTTTGTCAAGGAGCCGGTTAAGAATTAAAAGAAAAGCTCCAAAAGGCCTGGAAATGCGTTTTTAGCAAGTTTTGTTCTGTAAAGATGCTACAAATCACAATTTTTAAGCGGCCCAAATGGCGTTTTAGAGCTAGAAACAATATAGAAAATGATAGAAAGCGCTTCGAAAAACACCGATTTCTCCTAAATATCAGCAGTGGAAACGCCAAATTCTGTTACCGAAACGCTTTTCAAGCAGATTTTAGCTAAAAATTAGTGATTTCGTGATTTCCTGTGCCAGTCTGTTGTAAAGTGCTGGAGCCGGCCGTTACTAGTAGTTGTATTTTTGGGTCGGGGTGTCCCTAAACCGTCTCGGTGGGGGGGGGGGGGGTAGGCTGAGAGGGGTTTGGTGTTTCCAGCTGTGGAAAACACCAAACCTCTTAGGGGTACCGATTGGGCATTTAAGTGCCTGACTGTGTTGCATAGGGGCCGTCCATAAACGACATCGTGTCGTTCCAGGTGGGGAGCGGGTCGGCTGAAATGCGACGACAATCTAGGGGGTCTCTAGGGGGGTCTAGGGGGTCCCTTTAGCTCCACCAGGAACGGGAGGGGGTTGGCAAAAAACGACGTCGCTTTTTTTCGGAATTCTAGGCAACTCTGATTGTATTCTATTCGATTTAATTGTCATTGCCAACCGAGATCGGGCAGACATGTAAAGTGGGGGGTCGGCGGAATCGGCCGGCATGGTGTGCGTTGGACATCCCTATGACCCCAAAGTAAAACCCTAAAACAGTTCCGCCCAACTCCCTCTGGGTAGCCAGCAATGGCCATCGGCGGTTCTCACTGATCCGGCCATTTTCTATGGTAAAACTCGAAAACACACCAAACAAAAATGCATGTTTCTCTGGGGGGCTACCTCGCTCAGGCACGTGCTATGCAGCGTTTGAAAGCCCACATCATGAGCTTTCAGAATCTGTAATAAAATTTGTGGCGATTTTTGTTATTTCAAAAATATTCCATCCCGAAGTTTCGACTGATCACGATTACTTCAGTTTTTACGGAAATGAGAGTTTCTCTGGGGGGCTACCTCACTCAGACAAGTGCTATGCTGCGTTTGAAAGCCCACATCATGAGCTTTCAGAATCTGTAATAAAATTTGTGGCGATCTTTGTTATTTCAAAAATATTCCATCCCGAAATATGGACTGATCACGATTTCGTCAGTTTTCACGGAAATGAGAGTTTCTCAGGGGGTACCCTGCTCAGACACGTGCGTTTGAAAGCCCACATCATGAGCTTTCAGAATCTGTAATAAAATTCGTGGCGATTTTTATTATTTCAAAAATAATCCATCCCGAAATATGGATTGATCACGATTTCGTCAGTTTTCACGGAAATGAGAGTTTCTCAGGGGGGCTAATTGAGCTTGGCTAGAAATTCATTGGCGACGCATACTTACAGCTAGGATCACGATACTTGATCGATTATCGATTTTTTGCTGTGCAGATGACCCAACTACACTGATGTTAGTGGTTTTTGGGCATGCCGATTTCAACCACGATGTTGGTTTAGAGATGTTTATATGTTGAAATCGGCATGCCTGAAAACCACTAACATCCTAGCTTTGTGGCCTGTTTAGTTGCACAACAAATGAATTTGGCCTACCAGAAAACCTCAATTTGGTAATCCCATTTTCTTTTTTAGCTACTTTAGTCAGATGCTGAAAACTGATAAAATCGTGATCAATCAATACTTCGGGATCGATTGTTTTTGAAAGAACAAAAATCGCCACAAATTTTATTACAGATTCTGAAAGCTCATGATGTGGGCTTTCAAACGCTGCATAGCACGTGTGTGAGCAAGGTAGCCCCCCTGAGAAACTCTGATTTCCGTGCAAACTGACGAAATCGTGATCAGTCCATATTTCGGGATGAATTATTTTTGAAATAACAAAAATCGCCACAAATTTTATTACAGATTCTGAAAGCTCATGATGTGGGCTTTCAAACGCTGCATAGCACGTGTCTGAGCAAGGTAGCCCCCCTGAGAAACTCTCATTTCCGTGTAAACTGACGAAATCGTGATCAGTCCATATTTCGGGATGGATTATTTTTGAAATAACAAAAATCGCCACAAATTTTATTACAGATTCTGAAAGCTCATGATGTGGGCTTTCAAACGCTGCATAGCACGTGTCTGAGCAAGGTAGCCCCCCTGAGAAACTCTCATTTCCGTGAAAACTGACGAAATCGTGGTCAGTCCATATTTCGGGATGGATTATTTTTGAAATAACAAAAATCGCCACAAATTTTTTTACAGATTCTGAAAGCTCATGATGTGGGCTTTCAAACGCTGCATAGCACGTGTCTGAGCAAGGTAGCCCCCCTGAGAAACTCTCATTTCCGTGAAAACTGACGAAATCGTGGTCAGTCCATATTTCGGGATGGATTATTTTTGAAATAACAAAAATCGCCACAAATTTTATTACAGATTCTGAAAGCTCATGATGTGAACTTTCAAACGCTGCATAGCACGTGCCTGTGCGAGGTAGCACCCCGGAGAAACATGCATTTTGTTTGGTGTGTTTTCGCGTTTTACTATAGAAAATGGCCGGATCAGTGAGAACCGCCGATGGCCATTGCTGGCTACCCAGAGGCAGTTGGACGGAACTATTTTAGGGTTTTACTTTGGGGTCATAGGGATATCCAACGCACACCATGCCGGCCGATTCCGCCGACCCCCCCACTTTACATGTCTGCCTGATGGCTGCCTGATTTCGGTTGGCAATGACAATTAATTACATTCTGTCTAAGCTTTCTCCATACAAAAGAGCTTGTAGGGATTTATTGAATTGATTCTACAGTATGGCAACAGGAAAACATGACAGTACTGTATAGAGTGCGAACTGGTATTGGGTATTGGGTATTGGGTATTGGGTGTATTGGGGTGTTTTCCAGGTATTGGGTATTGGGTATTGGGTATTGGGGTTTTTACCCCCCCAATACCCAATACTAAATTGGACAATTAAAAATAGAGAAAAATCGATGTTGACCTGAAAAATTGATCTGAAAAAATCGAAAAAGTTGATCGATGATTCGGTTTAGTAAGCTGTTTTCGCGTTAAGGAGCCGTCCATAAACGACGTCGTTCAAAATCCCGATTTTTCGGAGCCCCTCTCCCTAAGATGACGTCATTTTAGGTTTACCCCCTCCCGATAAAAGTGCAGTACATACAGTACTGCCATTTTGTCTTGTTAGCTTACTGTGCAATCAATAGAATAAATCCCTACAACCACTCCGGGAAGCTTTTCCGCATTGTAGAAACCTTTGACAGAATGTACTCTAAATTGAAAATAATACAATCAAAGTTCCCTAAAATTCCGAAAAAAGCGACGTCATTCTTTGCTAACCCCCTCCCCTGGTATGTCGTCTATCGTCGCATTTCAGCCGACCCCCCCTCTAGAATGTCATCGTTTATGGACGGCCTAATCAGCTATGTGAGTAGAATTTCCTAAAGTGTACGTTTTTCTTAGCGCTACACCAGTAATTAATTTCTCTGTTCTTATCTAAAATAAAAATGGTGACATTTAACGTACTAGCATCGTATTCATGGCGGTGGTGCACACAATTTCCGGCCGAGTTAGGAAAAAAATCGCCGGAAGTAAGAAACACGACTGAATTACGAAATATTAAGTACCAAAACTGTTCATTTCTGCTAATTTTACGCCTACAACGGCTTCTAAATTTCTGAAAGGCTAATTTTTCAAAAATTTTCTCGCCCTGCTTGGGCAGCGGCCCAACCAGCCTCTTAAAAATTTTAATTGCAGCGGCAAAAATCTTGTGTACAAAACTAGAATGTACCTGTCCACTGAAATGAAATTTTTGGCCCAGCTACTGAAGTATTGGGTATTGGGTATTGGGGTATTGGGGGTCTCAGGTATTGGTATTGGGTATTGGGTATTGGGGTATTGGGTTTTTTAGGTATTGTTCGCACTCTAGACTGTATGTACTGCACTTTTATCGAAGGAGGATAACCGAAAACGAGATCGGACAAGGAGAGGGCGTCCCCAGAAACGATTTAGGGAGGAAGGGGTCGTGATTTTGGAACGACGTGGCCCGATACATACATGGGCCGGGGGGTATACCCCTCCCCTTCCGTCGGCCATACCCCCCTCGGCCGGCCATACCCCCCCGCCTCCCGGAGGGAGGAAATTTTCGCTTATTTATGGCAAAATAGGCGTTTTTTTGGCCTTTTTTCGGGGTGGGGACCCCCCCCCCCCCCCCCGAGGTCTCAACCCCCCCCACTCCCCCTCCGGATTTTTCCGGCCCATGTATGGCCCGATAGTAAGTAGAAAATAATCATTTCAGTGGACAGTAAGGTTAACGACAGTCAACGAATCACCATCCGCACCTGTGCCCTAGACAGCGGTACGTTGACGGCGGACACGGAGATCGTGCGGATCAGTCACTGTGGCCACTTCAAGTGGAACACCGGTTACTATTCTGGTTGTGTTCAATCGTGCGAAATCGACGGTTGCAACGGTGCCATCAACTGGAGGGCCAAACACTCTTTCACTCTCCTCTTTGCGCTCATTCTCTTGACACTTTCGAATTTCGGTCTCTAATCTATGTTCTTAACCAGATTCCTTTCATGTTGCTGTATTTTGTATAGAGGAAGAACTGTTGGAAAGGTTTATTTCGTACGTTCAGTTTACATGCACAATGAAGGGTAGTTTGTGGGTGATATTCGAGTATGAAGAACCTCTACTACTGTTGAAATAAATAGAATACTGAACTCTTTCTTCAACGTCTGCAACAGAAACCCTGGATTTGCCAAGCTCTGGTCCTGCAAGTACGTATGGTTATTGAGTAACAGTCGTCGGTACACCTAAAACAAACAAATCAGAAATGGACAACAACAAGTACTATACAACCAATAATCCACATTAGCAAAATACACAAAACTATATAACAAAAATACACTGGAAAGTTTGAAATCTCATATCTCACAAAAAGCACAGGTTAAATACGTCAATTTTTTTCACTGATTTTCTGATTTGCAATGCAACCGTATCAAACTAAACATTGGCGATTAATGTAAGGGAATGAAAGGAAACGTTGGTCGAACTCTGAAAAGAGCGAGGGTATTGTGGATCAGGTATACCTGCACTTGTACCTGATTATCAGGTAGATTTGCAATACCCACCTAATACCTACCTGATACCTGATCGGGTACTTTCGAACGGTACCTACGTGATTTTGGGTATTTTTGGACTGAAACAGGTACAGTATTAGGTACAAACAGATGGCATCAAATGGTAGTTTACGATCGATTTGTTCATTAAAAAAGCATGTAGGAAGGCTAATTTTTCAAAATTTTCTCACCCTGCTTGGGCCGTTGCCCAACCAGGCCTATTCAGATTACAATAGCTCCTATTTTCTGCTAATACTACACTCAGAATGCTTTCAAAAGCGTTTTTCAAGCTGATTTTGACAAAATTTTCTCGCCCTGATTTGGCCATGGCCATGGTAAAAATTTTATACGTACCGTACTTCCTTTTGCGAAATTCTGAGTAAGCCAATGAATAAAGGCGAAGACAAATAGGGACACACTGTATGGGTAAAAAGGGGTTATGAGAAGGCTTACTCTAAGTGGCAAAGATAAACCACGAGAGATGGATGTGCAAAGCGATTCCACACCCCTGTAATATTTAGAGAGTGGGTTTTTAGCATTTTGTGCAGTTTCACAACGAAAAAGTCCTAAAATGACTGGACCTAATCTGATTTTGGCTGCCTTTTGAGCCTAAATTGGTGGTTTGAGCGATTTTTCGGTTAAAATCCGGATTTTAACTTTTTATGGGAGAATATCAGATACCTAATATCTGATACCTGTATTTTTGTCAATACCTGTACCTGATACCTGATTGGATATTTTTGAAATACCTGTACCTGATACCTGATATTAGGTACTTTCCGAATACCTGCTCACAATAAGCGAGGGGTGTCCTGAGCTGTCCGAAAGGACAGTGGAACTCATAAACAAACAAACAGTCTAAAGGTCAGTTTAAAATAAATAGAAAGAGAGAGATGGATGAAAGTACAGTTGGTAGGTACCACCAAATTTCAGGTAAGTCCAGGTTCAGGTATCTCTAAAATTCCATTTTAGGTTCAGGTTCAGGTTCAGGTACATTTTTCAAAAGTACCCAGGTGTCAGCTTCAGGTTCAGTTACTTTCAAATAAAGACACAAATTTTCGGCTATGAGCTAAACCAATAGCGCTCCTGTTCCTTTTCTTAAGAAAACGATCCATGTTCAAAGCAATCGAAATTTACAAACCAAAAATTCGACAAAAACGAGAAAAACGCAAGACAATTTTTGCGGTATGACGGACCGATCGCCATTGTAGTTAAAAACCCCACGCACTCCACGAACGTTCATTTCAAACTCTAAGTTCCGGTATTAAGTTAAGGATCAGGCTTACATAAGTTCTACTAGCTGACGTTTAAGCTTACAACAAGCAAACTAAAGCTTAGGCTTAGGCATAGAGGAAGACAAGCTTTCATAAAGGCAATTTCCGGATGGGGGCTTTTCCCTATAATCGCCTTCATTTTTAGGTTACAGTACACGTACAATGTAGGTGCAGATAGAGATAATGTGCATTAGTCGCTTCACGCACACCATTTTTAAGGACAAAACTGTAGAGCGTCAAGCAAAATGTGATCTAACCAATTTCAAAAGTTGATAGTACGTGCTACTTGTACCGGGAAGTTTAAGAGAAGAAAAACCTGAAAGGTAGGTACCGACCTAGTAGGTGTCAGGTAAGTACTTATATTTTCAAGTAGGTTCAGGTTCAGGTTTAGGTTCACAATTTTCAGGTTAATACCCAGGTTTCAGGTTCAGGTTCAGGTATACCTATCAACAGTAGATGAAGGAGAGTGGTGTAGAAAATATACATCTTTTATATATCAGTTTTGAAACATATCTAAACAGATCTGTTTTCGAGGAAACATAAAGTATGTCTATCGGTTTGTTTTTGAGTAACATTGTCTTTGTTTTTCAATATGCCGGCAAGTTAAATATCTTTTACTGTATATGTTTCCCAAGCCAATATGTTTCTTTAATGAACGTATACATGTTCTTCCTACATAAAGGCGAATATTATTTCATAATTTTTTATTTATATCAAACATGTAACAGGGGGGTCTGGGGGGGTCTGCCCCGCCCCCACCTGACTTAGGCCATGATGGCCCCGGATGCCCCCCCCGAGACGATTTCACCGACCCCCCCTCCGATTTTTCTGGCAAGTAAATTTTCGAGCAAATTTTTGCAATTTTTTACAATTTCACACACAAAAATTGCCAAAATCGCCTGCAAAACAGCACTTTTTAGCTGTATTTCAGCCCAAATTAGCGATTTTTGGCAATTTTTAGCCAAAAAATTGCGATTTTTTCGATTTTTGAGCGTTTTTTAGAGCCCACCCCCTCCCCCAAAATTTTGGCTCAGACCCCCCTGGTCGGCGCCAGACCCCCCCAACCCCCCTCCCCCCATCGGCGGATGACCTGTTACATGTATGATTTATATACTGTATTATGAGGCTAAAATTTTCCAAAATCTGACCACCACTTCTCTGCTAAAACCGAGTTTAACACGCTGTCTAACTAAACTGCTACAAACCTTTTTAGAAAGAAAATTCAGAATTCCAAGTTAGAATAATCGAAACTTTAGCGAGATTTAACTGTAACCAATTTTTAGATGGATTTTCTGATTTATGTTTAAAATATGTGCCAATTCAATTTTCAGAAACATAAAGCTATTTCTGTTATTTATATGTTTGTCAGACAATAAATAAAATAGCCACATCACATACATTGGGGTCTGGTCTCTACCCACACCTACCACCCCTACCCCTCGGACGGAGCGCCCCCTCAAGCTCCATCCCCCTCCGATTTTCCGGGACACAAAATTTTGGACAGCATTTATGCAATGTTTTACAATGTCAAACACAAAAACTGTCTCTAAAGCAGCGTTTTTCACATTGAGCCCGGATTAAAGGGATTTGTACGAGATTTCTTAGAATTTAGGTCGACTCAGACCCGCAACCCTCTGCCCATTCGACTGATGATTTGGATGGCAGGATGCACACCATGCATTCACGTACTACAGTAGTGGACACATCAACCACCCTCCTTCCCATCACATCTTATTTTCATTCACAGGTGGCAGTTGTTGTTTGCCAGCGGTTTTGTGAGTTTTGGTGCCTACCCGAGGAGGAGCAACAGCTACGGTAGCGGACTCTGGCCAGCCAATCAGCTTCCTGACAGCCTGTCTGATGGTGCTGTTGAAAGCAAGATAAATGTACGGATTGCCAGTGAACTGAATCACCCCAAGAAAGGGGATAAAGTCCAAAATAGGACCGTCGATCTCAAGCCAAGCAACCACATACCAGCTAGCATCGAACATAGTGTACATGCAAATGATGATAAGAAACTGCAAACACAATTTCAAATCGATTGGGTTGCTGTTCTGAACCTGCACTTGCGGACAGAACCGTCTTTTCATCAACTGACAAGAGATTACAGTATAGAGCACAGCGGGCACAGCGATACAACAGTAGGTGAGTGTAGTGTGCACAGGTGCAATGTAGTTGTGAGCGTTCTCAGGGTTATAATAAGTGGTCATCGCCCACTCCCGGCCCCAGACTACCGCACAACAGGGCAAGAGAACAGATGAGAAAGTGGCTTGTATCACCGAAAACACCCAACACACTGCAATCACACCAACTGAGTTGCGCGTGCTGCAAACTATACTGAAGTGCATTGGCAGACAGACTGCTACTAGTCTGTTAATAGCCAGAGCATTCATGTGCAGGGCAGTGCAGCTCCAGCCCAAATTGGCCAGATAGCCAATGAGCCATGGACTGAGAGGAAAGAGATTGCGACCTAGTAGAGACTGGAAACTGCCGAAGGCAGAAGGAACAGAGTTTAGAAGGTCAGAGCAGGCCAGACTTACGATCAGAACCCAGCCTGAGTTGAACGTCCAGTCCGGAGACTTGATAATGGCGAGGATGATGAGAAACTGGAATCCGGAACCAACTGAGTAGCCAACAAGCAGACTCGAAGAGACAGCTAGAGCTGGCTGCTGCTCGGTTTGGTTCATGTTTGTCCAATCTCTTCTCACTCTGAGATTAACAGAGTCCGGAAAGACTTCGGAAGCCGTTTAACGCCTCATTTCTGACCGGCGCAAAGTCTGTTGACGCGATTAGAAGGTCTTCGCTTAATAACAGTTGGATCTCCTCTAATGGTGACCGCAAAACGCTCTCATATACTGGGGCGGGGGCTAGACCTCCCAAACCACACCACCCACTCACTTGAACCCGACTTTTGTTCACTTGAACCCACCAAAATCGCCCCCCCCCAAACCGGTAGGCCCACCCCCAAAATTTTCGGATTTTGACTACCCCTACCCATTTTCGGGCCTATGTATGGAGCGACATCCAATGTACATACGTAGTTACAGTATATAGCGCAAGAGATAAATTGATAGAACTATAATTGCCCAGTGATTGGTTTGTATGTCTGCTTTCTATGATTGTATTAAAGTATATAAAGCTTGTAGAGTAGTTTTGTAGACCCACTGTATCCAAGTTTCAGCTTTCTCTTTGAGAACCCAGTAAGTAGAACAACGACCAGTCTAGTACTGAACAAAGCTACAGCGTTACTGGAATATCACAACAGAGAAACATTACTTGTTTCGAGAAGGCATCTGTTTTAGGACTGTGTGCGTTCCGGTTGGGTGGAAATTCCTCCGAAATAAGTTCCTCCGGTGGACATTCCTCCGGTTGAAATTCCTCCGTTTTTGATTCCCCCGAAAATAATTCCTCCGTTTCAGATTCCTCCTGGTGGAAATTCCTCCGTTTTAAATTCCCCCTTCTGAAATTCCTCCGTTAAAAATTCCTCCGTTTTAAATTCCTCCTGGTGGAAATTCCTCCGTTTTAAATTCCCCCTTCAGAAATTCCTCCGTTAAAAGTTCCTCCTGGTGGAAATTCCTCCGTCTTACATTCCCCCTTTCAACTTAAGTTCCCTCCAAGGTTCAAATGCCGTGTTTATACAGTGTGCTATTGCCAGTTTACGTTTACGTTTATACACAGTCTTTATGTTTTCTAGCACAGATCCAGACAGAATAGAGACACAACACAGAAATTTCACAGCGAAATGTTTAAAGGCTTAGCGAGGAGCATGTACAACAAATGAATTAGTTGACTATCATTGATGCGTCCAGCACGGTAGCGGTCCTGCGCCTCCATGATCTGTTGGTTCAGAAGCCGGTACGTTTTGTTCACTTGAGCCACGACCTGACCGGCATTTATCTGTTGGATCACAACAGACAACATCTGTTGTTCCAGCAACAGATGACGAATATACTAAAAGAAATTTTCCGTCTCAAAAAATGCTTATCAAGAGGAAGCATTTAAGAATTAGTTCCCTTCATATGTACATGCATGTACTAGGGGGTTTGGGGGATTACCCCCTAGCTAGAAAGGCCATACCACCCTCACCCCTGAGTCAGTTTAGGGACCGCGACATAAAAAATACAAGTACTAGTAGCGACTGATGATGTACTAACAAAGACAAACAAACTGGCTCAGAAATAACTAATTTTTAGCTTAAAATTCGCTTGAAAAGCCTTTGAAAACCAAATTTGGCGTTTCCACTGCTGATCTTTAAGAGAGATCGGTGTTTTTGGAAGCCCTTTTTATCGCTTTTTTTGCTTGTTTTTAGCTCTAAAACCCTATTTGGCAGCTTAAAATAGTGATTTTTAGCCTCCTTACTGAAGATTTTTAGCCTTCTTACTGATTAAGTGCTAAAAACGCATTTCTAGGCGTGCCGGAACCCTTTGGAAATTTTTGACCTCCTCTGGGCGAAACCCCCTCCCCCACGCCGGCCCGGATCTGTTACATGTATGCAAAGGTAGTATGAACTTGACTTAGGAAAATGTTCTAAATAATTTAGAACAATGTTCAAAATCTATATAATGATAAACATAAACATAACTGACCTTATAAAAGTGAGTGTAGTCGTTGCCGATCTTTTTATCCAAGCCGGAATGCCAACCTTCCAGGTTGTTATTCGTCCTTCTAGCGACCTGAAACTACTACTATTGAAAGCTGCATAGGCTTCAGGTTCATAACCACTGTATGCTTTGCTTTGCACTGCGTGCCCTATTACATGAATCGAATGTAGCAATAATTTAAATTAATAATTCTTAAATTAAGAGGTATAATTCTTACCGAGTGCATATTCCAGAATTCCAGAGGCATCTGATCCAGCCAGAATCCCTCATAGTAGGTGAGCAGTGGCTCCAAAATAGCGCGATGATACAGCGGAAGATCGTTTCGCCAATCTTTGTACCACTGCCGAACGCGGTGGACAGGCAAGAAGGGCACCGCCATAAGGTATCGCACGTATCGCTGGCCATCTGGGTCCGTCTGAAACGATACCAACTTTACCTACGTTACGTGCCTCAGTTCCCACTCTAAATCCCCGATGGGATATTAAACGTAAAATCTGCTTTTTCATTAAATTTGAGAGGATATAAAACTGACCTGAAAGTATCGCGTCAATCCTAACCGCTGCACATTACGATAGATGGCTTGGCAGTAGTGGAAGTGACAGCCACGGATTCGAGCGCCTTGAAATTCGGCCTCAAGCACTGGGATGACTCCTGTCTCGAAGTCGGTGTGCACTACTTCCGGCTGCAGCAATACACCAATTTCTCTGGCTCGATCTTTGATTGCATGACTGACCTGTAATGTAGCGCAATTGTTAAAAAAGTTTTTGCTTTTTAAATGTTTTGCTGCCGCTTTAAAACTTATTTTTTCTAAATTCAAAATTTTCTCACAGTACCTGAGCATAGGTTTGCTGCGACTTGTCGGGCAGTAAACAGTAGACGAGAGGAAGCAATTTGGATTCTGCGAAGGCATGCACAGTCCACAGCTGTGAGAAAAGGGGCGGACACTTGGAGAACTTGCCATCCACAGCCCACTCTTTCAACTCGGACAGTTTCCGAATGTTCGCATCAGTGGCGAAAACGATCAGGCTGTTGTCATCCGACACATGCAGTAAGAAATTCTCGTTGCTCACGGGGACAGTGATAAACTCTGGCGGGAATTGAATCGCAGCAACCTGATTGGGGGAAGCCGGCAGCAGCTGATTGCGTGCTTTGAACAGGGTACTCTTCTTCTGAGCGAACGAGGTAAACTTTCCTAAGCATCGGCGTCCTGACTGAGTTCAACAGCTGAAAAAAGTTACCTTTTTACTTAGAATAACACATTTGCTTTGAAGTTCAGGCTTTGTACACATACGTAACGTAGTACAGAGTAACGTACTACAAGAATGCAGTATCGAGAGAGTGCAGCTACTGTTAAATGGGTCTACGCAATTTTTTAACCACTACCGGGTAAATACTGGCATACCGGTATTTTTTAATACCTACCAATGCCGAACCGATTCCTGAAAACCAAATACCCAAACAACAGTAGCGGCAGTCTTCCCTCCCTAGTCCGCCTACCAGAAGCGAGTTTAAAATTACCGCCGAACAATTAAGAGCGTGCATCGCGCGCACAGCAATTAGGCTGGCCGGTGTTCATGGGATGGTTCAATACCTACTGTATGTTCGCTAGGGCTAACTGAATTTAATCGTACCAGTACAGTAATTCACTGAGTAGCCTACAGTATCTCAGAGAGCGACATTGTTACAGTGTCACTGTCAAAACAAGAACTAACCGTGTTTGTCGTATAGCTCTCTTGGATTGATGTAAGGCTTGCACCGAACCTCCTTGACCAACTTTTGCGCTTGGCTCTTGGCTTTCACTCCAGGCAAATCGGACAGGCAGCTGGGCACGTGCTCCGAGCGGGGTAACACATAGCTGGGCGTTCCGCCATCGGTCCAAACGCGCCCTCTGCACCGGTTTGTGGACGCGCAGGTCCAGATGACTCGATTGGCAGCGGGATTCAGTTCCTTTACAGTGTAACGGTAACCCCGGCAGGTCAGGAGAGGCTTTCCTCTTTCTGAGCCTGCCGCATCATGGTCGAATTCAAAAACCCGCTCCGCCATGCCAACAGGCGTGTACGAGATCCGGATACGTAAAGGACCAGGTAGCCTAGCCACAGTACTACCGGCCCGGCAACCTTTACGCTGATTGGTGCGGAGCGGCCAAAAAACTCATTAACAAAGAATCTGCAAGTTGGCCGGTCCGCCCCAGACGATAAGTGAAACAATTATCTTGACTGACAGGCAATAAAAACGCTATTATGGAGAGTAACAGTCAACTAACATGTCAATCAAAGACCAAAGACGGTACAGATCAAACGCAATGCTAAGCAAAATGATACAGAAAAGGCCTCAGAATCAGAATAATGTTCGGAGGAATTTCCACCAGGAGGAATTTTAAACGGAGGAATTTCTATCAGGAGGAATTAAAAACGGGGGAATTTAAAACGGAGGAATATTAAGCGGAGGAATTTAAAACGGAGGAATTTCAGAAGGGGGAATTTTAAACGGAGGAATTTTCACCAGGAGGAATTCAAAACGGAGGAATTTCCACACGGAGGAATATCAACCGGAGGAGTTCTGGCCGGAGGAATTTCCACCGGAGGAGTGTCTATCGGAGGAATTTCCACTATGCCGTGCGTTCCAGTGCATACATGATACCCCACACGTTCGGGCACTGTGGTTTTACCATTTATGGTACGCACGAGAATCATATCTGGTAGGTAAGGCTAACACGTGCATACCATACATGTAACAGGGGATCTGGGGGTCTGTCCCCCCGACTTACCCCCTGATCGGGACTCTCTCTCGAGACGATTTTTCAGGCAAGTAATATTTTCGAGCAATTTTTTGCGATTTTTTACTGAAATTAGTAAAATCGGCTGTAAAACACCACTTTTTAGCTGTGTTTAGCGATATTTACGATTTTTAGCCGAAAAATTGCGTTTTTTGGTGCACAACCCCTCTCCCTAGAATTTTGGCTCAAACCCCGTCGGCCGTGGCCAGACCCCCAACCTCCTCCCCTTTCGGCGGATGACCTGTTACATCATACATGTAACAGGTCATCCGCCGATGGGGGAGGGGGGTTGGGGGGTCTGGCGCCGGCCGGGGGGGGGTCTGAGCCAAAATTTTGGGAGGGGGGGTAGGGCGCCATAAAACGCTCAAAAATCGAAAAAATCGCAATTTTTGGGCTGAAAATCGCCAAAAATCGCTAATTTGGGCTGAAATACAGCTAAAAAGTGCTGTTTTGCAGGCGATTTTGGCAATTTTTGTGTCTGAAATTGTAAAAAATTGCAAAAATTAGCTCAAAAATTTACTTGCTGGGGGGCAGACCCCCCTGTTACATGTATGTGTTACATGTATGAACACATGCTAAAAGTTTCTCAATTGTTCTAGGGGTAACACACGCTGAGTCCACTGTATATTAATTTATCTGGCCCCAGAGCAGTTTTAATTGTCCATATTGCCAAAAATTACTTCTCAGAAAATTTTCTGATAGGCTAGAAAAATTGTTTGTTATTTTGTCTTGCCTTTACTCCTCACCATAGAAAGAAAGAATTCGGTTTCCAAAGGCAAAATAGGCGTTTTTTTTTCGATCCCATCGAGACCTCCAGACCGTATCCGAATTTTTACGGCCCATATGTACCTCAACCTGAAAGGCCAGTATTTATTATTGTATGACTTTATATTAAATAGACGTTGAAAGCAAAGAATCGCCACTAAATTGCACCTGTTCTGTTGACGTGCAAAGTATTTTTATTCTTCACACAAGAGACTGCTAATTGCTTTAGAAGGCGTTAATGGCGGGGCGGCGCCGACTCGGTTGTTTAATTGTAGCCAAATAAGGGTTGCCGACCGTCAAACTGACTTTAATAGCTGTCGTTCGGCCGCAAATTGCGCCACTAACTCCCCTCGGAGAAAGTCTGTAGACCTAGATTAAACGCCCACCTAGCAGAGTTGAGTTTATTTATTGAAAACAAAGCTTCAATTCCTTGAATCATTCATTAACATCTGCTGCTTTCCCCAGAATCTCTAGTCCGCCTGCCTTTCGGGTCCCTTTCAGATGGCCAGCCTTAGCTGTAATTTATCGCATTCCATTAGGGGTTATTGAGTTTAGGGTGTTGCTTTTAGAAGCCTGTGGGCGGGTTTCAAATCCCTCTGGTTTATCTATCTGAAGGCAAAACAAAAGTGTTTATAAGTTGGTTAAGAGGCTCGGTCTGACTCAGCTGCTTGTTAGAAGCATCTGCTCTCTATACCTTTGCCGAGATAATTAGCGCTAGAGAAGGATAGTAAAAATCGTTCGCTCATCAGCAGCGCCTGTACAAACAACCAAAAGCTCTTAGAGTCAGGTGGTGATATCCTCAGAAATGCCACGTTCCGCTATCCTACTGCTTTTGTTGGTTTGGTGCGCCTACGCGCGATACATACTGGATCCAACAGAGCTTTACTACGGTATGTACTTGTCTCAATTACTCGTCAAAGGAAATAGCTCAATTTTCGTTGGTTTCTTCAAGATTCAAGGACCTTGTAATATTTTGTTTTGCAATGCATTGAATGTTGGTTGACAGGTTCAGAGTAGGGAGTTTCAGTATTAAGAGCCAGTTTTTCTAGGAATCGACTTTTGCTCCTTAACCTCCGGACAAATCTCAACTTTTTGTCTCCGATTTGGCTAAAATTTTGTGTTTTGGTTTAATTTGACCTAAAAAGACATTTTATCACTTTCCCGGCCATTTTTGAGAGGGTCACTTTTTCGACCCAACCTCAGCTTTCGGGCTATAACTCGGGAACGAATCAACGTAGAACGTTGTGGATTGCATATTTAGAATCAGAAGAGCGTTCTCTTTCAAACCATACCCTACTCGACTAGATTTCTAACAAAAAATTTTTTCCGAACCCCTTCCGGACCCTATTTGACGCCCCTACAACCCCCATTCCGATAATTTTATTTCATGGAAATGTAGCGCTATCTATTCGCTTTCGAACGCACAAAAAAAATCGAGAAAAAAAAAGGGGGCGCAAATTGAGTTTTTGGGCCTTGAAAGTTGAAAATAGGTGATATTTTATATAAATTTGCCTTTCAGCTGGTGTACACTGCAAAGAGCAGAACATGGTCAATTGTGGACCGATCTCCAAGATTTCTGTCATACATATTACACAGTATCTCTTGCATACATTGCACAATTCTGGACTTGCTTAATGCTTTCTGACGCGAGTTAGCTTGCTTCTTGGTGTCATTTAAGAGTCAGTCTCTAATTCGGTCCAGTCTTGCCCGTTATCCCTATGTCAAGTTGAAAATCGAACTTTTGTGTAGAGAGCTGTGCTTTGGTGCACTAATAGACATCCATGAGTCATGTTAAAACTTCAAAGGGTTTATGGATTTGACGCTCCATTCCCAAGATATATGCCATCAAAAATAGGGCCACTAACTACATATGGGACCAAAACTTCCAACTCGGACTTCTTTCATACTATAATAAGAGTTGGGACTAAAAAATTGGGGCTTTTGAATAACTTTTAGAGTAGATTAAAAAATTTTGGTTCAAAACAATTTTTGAGCGAAAAATTTTATCGACCACATTTGGCGGGCCCTAGCACGTCTAGAACCACCTAGGCCGGCTTTTTTTATTTCATAAATTTGTAGCACTATCAATTTGCTACGGTCTGGAGTAAACCACATATAGCTATGGCCCGTGGTTTGTGAGAAATTCGCTTCTGAAAGCCCAAATTTCATGCAGAAGTCTCTTGTTTTTTGCTATGCAAAACATGGTTTTAGTTAATTTAATGGACATTTCTTACGAACCATGGGTGGTAGCCGTATATGGTTTACACCAAACTGTAGCAAATTGATAGCGCTACAAAATTATGTAATAAAAACAGCCTGGAGGTGTTGCAGACGAGCTACAGCCAGCTAGTGGTCGAAAATTTTTTGTTCAAAAATTATTTTGGACCAAAAATTCTAAATCTACTCTAAAACCTGAAAGCTCCAATTTTGAGGTCCCAACTCTGATGAGTTGAAATCTGGCATTGAAGCCGCAAAACTATAGAACTTCGCATGTTTTCGAGTATTTGGAAGCGAATTTCTCACAAACAACGGGCCATAGCCATATACGGTTTACACCAGACTGTAACAAATTCATAGTGCTACAAATTTATGAAATAAAAAAAGTCGGCCTAGGTGGTTCTAGACGTGCTAGGGCCCGCCAAATGTGGTCGATGAAATTTTTCGCTCAAAAATTGTTTTGAACCAAAATATTTTAATCTACTCTAAAAGTTATCTAAAAGCCCCAATTTTTAGTCCCAACTCTTATTATAGTATGAAAGAAGTCCGAGTTGGAAGTTTTGGTCCCATATGTATGTAGTTAGTGGCCTTATTTTTGATGGCATATATCTTGGGAATGGAGCGTCAAATCCATAAACCCTTTGAAGTTTTAACATAACTCATGCATGTCTATTAGTGCACCAAAGCACAGCTCTCTACACAAAAGTTCGATTTTCAACTTGACATAGGGATAAGGGGCAAGACTGGACCGAATTAGAGACTGACTCTTAAATGACACCAAGAAGCAAGCTAACTCGCGTCAGAAAGTATTAAGCAAGTCCAGAATTGTGCAATGTATGCAAGAGATACTGTGTAATAAGTATGACAGAAATCTTGGAGATCGGTCCACAATTGACCATGTTCTGCTCTTTGCAGTGTACACCAGCTGAAAGGCAAATTTATATAAAATATCACCTATTTTCAACTTTCAAGGCCCAAAAACTCAATTTGCGCCCCCTTTTTTTTCTCGATTTTTTTTGTGCGTTCGAAAGCGAATAGATAGCGCTACATTTCCATGAAATAAAATTATCGGAATGGGGGTTGTAGGGGGGTCAAATAGGGTCCGGAAGGGGTTCGGAAAAATTTTTTTGTTATAAATCTAGTCGAGTAGGGTATGGTTTGAAAGAGAATGCTCTTCTGATTCTAAATATGCAATCCCCAACGTTCTACGTTGATTCGTTCCCGAGTTATAAGCCGAAATCTGAGGTTGGGTCGAAAAAGTGACCCTCTCAAAAATGGCCGGGAAGGTGATAAAATGTCTTTTTAGGTCAAATTAAACCAAAATACAAAATTTTAGCCAAATCGGAGACAAAAAGTTGAGATTTGTCCGGGAAGAGTCGATACTTAGAAAAACTGGCTCTTAAATAGCTACAAAATTTGGTTAAAACACTCCCAATGCCAGCTTGTGGTAAATTAAAGAAATTTATTACTATTTGAAAAACTGAAGTTGTAGTAGAAAAAATATTTTAAAAGCTGGGCCTAAAATTGTTACGTTTAAAAATCAGGAGACATCGAAAAAATTGCATTCCGGCTCTTGATGGGGATGATGATGACTTGAGCGAAGGGGCAGATGTCCTGATGCAATTCAATCCGAGATAAATTTCGCTAACTTTCCGCTATTTCTTGACTTCTTACTAATCGCTGAATTTTAGTTCAAATTAGCTGTTTTCGGCAACTTTTACTCCCCGAACTATTTACTAGGGGATCTGTTTTTTGGGTACCCCTAGCTAGAAAGGCAAAACACCTCCTCGGGACAGTTTACGGACCCCACCCCAACCGCAAAATACAACTAATATGTATATAGTAGCGGCTCAGAAATCACTAATTTTTGCTTAAAATCCGCTTAAAACGATTTGGTAGTCGATGTTAGCGTTTCCACTGCTGATATTTAAGAGGAATACGTATTGTTAAAAGCCCCTTTACTGTAATTACCGTTCTGTAATGCCAATCCGGGACATACATGTATTCGGTGATATTGTAGACACCAGTGTGGTACATTTTTTAAATTTGAAACTAATTTAGGTAAAGTAAGACTCGGTAAAGTTCTCAGCTTCAAAACTAGGTAAAATAATGCTGAGTAAAGTTCAGAAAACTAGGTAATACTAGATTAACCTAAAAGGCTCGCAATCAAGTAAAAACATGATTTTTTCTGTTCAATACAACAATGAAGTTGGTGGAGTTAAAACTTACGAAATGTGTCACATTTCAAGAAACATTTGCATTTTAGTGATCAAATAAGTCAGAAATCCATTCTCTGGGTCACTGAAAATTTGGAAAAGCAAGAAATTTAAAGTTTTTCTGACTGATAAGACCAGGTAAAACTGAAAATGTCAAACCAGGTAAACTTGCTTTACCTAGATAGAAGTACCTAGTTTTTTTGGATTTCGAACTAAATAGGTAAAGTAAAGCTAGGTAAAATAGAGTGCTCACAAACAAGGTAAAGTAATACTAGGTATACTTAGTTATCTATAAATAAAAACTGCTCAGTAGAGGTAGTGTTGCAGACTCAGACAGTAGTCCGGTCTTCTCGGGTGTGATGTACCGTAAGCGCAGTTACGGTAGCCGTCTGTACCGCGCGGGCGATGAGGAGAGCTACAGTCCGAAACGCTACTTGACGCGAGCGCTGATGATGATGACCAGACCGGCAAGAAACGCCAATCCCTTCTGATTGTCTACTGTACACGTGTGTGATTACAGTCTCTTCTACCTGAGCAACGACTGACGTTGGACAACCAATTCAATTAACACTTCAGCACATCTTTATGTTATACTGTAAGCTACTTAACGCCATATATGGGAACTGCTCCATACAGTATGAAAGGCACGGCTACCGTACAGGTACCATATTGGCTATACCACCGCTGTGATCGAACCAGTGTGGCGCACTTTTTAAAGTAGAGAAATAAAAGGGAAGGAAATGAATAAGAAGCAAAAATGAAATAGGAAACTGATTAACTAGGTATACCTAGCATTACCTAGTTAATTTAGGGTAAAGGAGTATTGCTTCACCTACTTTACCTAATTTTACTTTATATCTAGTTTGAAATTCAAAAACTAAGTACTTCTAGGTAAAACAAGTTTAGGTAGATACTGTAGTTTGATATTTTCAGTTTTACCAGGCTTTAAAAGTCAGATCAGAACAGCTTGATATTTCTTGTTTTGCCAGAATTATAGAATGAATTTCTTACTTATTTGATCACTAAAATACAAAAGTTTTCGTGAATTCTAACTCCACTAACTTCATCAATGTTCTGTTGAACATAAAAATCATGTTTTGACTTGAATTTGAGCGTTTTATGTTTGCTTAGTATTTCCTAGTTTTTTAGCTTCATGTAGTATTAGTTAGAGTTTAATACTTTCTTAGCTGAGAACTTTATCTAGTATTACTTTACCTACAGTAGTTTCAAATTTCCAAAACGCACCACACTGCGTGAGGTACCAGATATCAGGGGTGGAATCCCAGACAGTGCCCCAGAGAGACGATTTTCCAGACATTAATCGGACTTGCAAATCACAAAAATTGAATGCTTTTAAGACAAAAATACTCTGCAGAAAAGGTGGGATACTTGAGATGGCCAATGTAGCATTAAAATATTAAACGCATGCACGAAAAATAATAGCGCAGCACTATTACCTACAAGTTTTACGATATGTTTTTTACGATGTTTAGGAAAGAGACCGGTTTTGTTCCAAAAAAAACAGGAAAAACACATCTCAAATGGCTGCCATATATCGTACTATTACTACCCTACTCTCTAGTACAAGGTACCATGGTATCTGTTCCTTATCTGGTACCGTGCCGTTCCCATATAATTGCGTGAAGTGCCTAACAATAGTCTTCGCACTAACCCTTTCCAAATCACCTCTAAGCTTTTTTGTTCTCCAACTCTTTAACTCGATTTCTATTGGCCTGAGTGGAGAATTAGCAAGAACACATGAAGAACGCTAACACAAAGAAGGCGAACACAAATGTTTCGAGCCTTTAATTTAGTGATTTGTACTGTCTACTAGGGTCTAACTAATGGACTACGTGATTTTGAAATGGTTAAAAAGGTCAATATATCTATCTGTGTGTTGTGCGTGGGCGTTGAAATTAAATTATCTGTTAAGAGTGACGCTTGCAATAAAGGGCTAAAACACGTCAGCACATTACGTAGTACGCGTGTAATTTCGTTTCAGCAATCTAATGTTTCATGGCCTTTACAAATAGCACGTTCCTTTCCTTGTTGTAATGCATTTACCACATCTTTAAATGATTATTTTACCAACATTGAATCAGTTTTGTACAAAACGTTTAGGTATCACTTCACTTCTCAAGAGATATAGCAGTACAGTTGCGCACTCAACACATAAGGCATCGGTACCATACAATATGCGGCACCGGTTACAATTGTCTGTATATATATATACTGTACTGATGAAGGATGTATGGACTAGTCTTGCAACACAACGGCTCAAACACTCACACCAAGGAATCACTTATTCTTTAATCACTCCCCCTAAGGGATGTCGAGTGGGCCGCTTCTGTACCTAATAGCCAGTAAACGAACTGTAGTAGACTTGGCCTTCCCTTCTGTTCCGATTCATCATCACGAAACACTTGTCCTGCTTTGCCAGGTTGTTCGCTCATGCTCTTTCCTTCCTTTCTCTGCTTTGGCTTTCATCTGCCATCTTGTCCTCATGGCAGTGGACTCAAACGGAACATCATTCTTCTCCTATGTTCTCTTCTTCGCATTCTCTTTCTCCTCTTTCTCTTCTTCGCATTCTCTTTCTAATCTTTCTATTCTTCGCATTCTCGTTCTCCTCTTCCTTTTTTTCGCATTCTCTTTCTAATCTTTCTCTTCTTCGCATTCTCTTTCTCCTCTTTCTATTTTTCGCATTCTCTTTATCCTCTTAATTTTCTTCGATTTCTCTTTCTTCTCTTCCTCTTCTTCGCATTCTCTTTCTCCTTTTCCTCTTCTTCGCATTCTCTTTCTCCTTTTTCTATTCTTCGCATTCTCTTTCTCCTCTTCCTCTTCTTCGCATTCTCTTTCTCCTTTTTCTCTTCTTCCCATTCTCTTTCTCCTCTTCCTCTTCTTCGCATTCTCTTTCTCCTTTTCCTCTTCTTCGCATTCTCTTTCTCCTCTTCCTCTTTTTCGCATTCTCTTTCTCCTCTTCCTCTTCTTTGCATTCTCTTTCTTCTTTTTCTCTTCTTCCCATTCTCTTTCTCCTCTTCCTCTTCTTTGCATTCTCTTTCTCCTATTCCTCTTCTTCGCATTCTCTTTCTCCTCTTCCTCTTCTTCGCATTCTCTTTCTCATCTTCCTCTTCTTCGCATTCTCTTTCTAATCTTCCTCTTCTTCGCATTCTCCTTCTTCTCTTCCTCTTCTTCGCATTCTCTTTCTCCTCTTCCTCTTCTTCGCATTCTCTTTCTCCTCTTCCTCTTCTTCGCATTCTCTTTCTCCTTTTCCTCTTCTTCGCATTCTCTTTCTCCTTTTCCTCTTCTTTGCATTCTCTTTCTCCTCTTCCTCTTCTACGCATTCTCTTTCTCCTTTTCCTCTTCTTTGTATTCTCTTTCTCATCTTCCTCTTCTTCGCATTCTCTTTCTCCTCTTCCTCTTCTTCGCATTCTCTTTCTCCTCTTCCTCTTCTTCGCATTCTCTTTCTCCTCTTCCTCTTCTTCGCATTCTCTTTCTCCTCTTCCTCTTCTTCGCATTCTCTTTCTCCTCTTCCTCTTCTTCGCATTCTCTTTCTCCTCTTCCTCTTCTTCGCATTCTCTTTCTCCTCTTCTTCGCATTCTCTTTCTCTTCTTCCTCTTCGACTTCCTGCACACTATTCTTCTCTTCATTTGCCTTCTCACCATTCTCCTTCTCATCTTCTTCCTTCTATCATCTTTATGCTTCTCAGCAATGGAAATTTTACTACTATTTTACTAGTTTTTGTTGAAATCCAGCCAAACTTTGATCAAACTTGCACTAAGTTTTGCGTGGGTGTAGTTTCGTCAGCCAAAGTTCACACATTTTTGTCTCTAAAATTCTGGAGAACTTGGTGTCATGACCAAATTTGGCTTTCAAGGCTTGCGATACAAATCGTTTGTGCGGCCAGATATGACTTTGAAGGAAAGACAAGCTGACCAAGCGTTACGACTACTGAACCGACGTAGGCATTAAGAAAGCAACACCAATCTTATTATTGACAAAACAGTTAGCTCGGTAAACTAAATAGGCCTGCCATAGCATAGGATGTGATGAGTTACTAGACTTTTTCTTGTTTAACGTGCGCGGCGTTCTTGGAAAAGTATCTGAGTTGCGTTTTCTTTGTTTTCCGACTCGCTTTGCGCAGTGATTCCTCTAACCGAAACCTTTCTAACAAACTCTGATGAAAATTCATTGTTCAGTGATGTTTTAGCTACGCATCGAGGAGACAATACAGCGCGCTTGGGCCGAGGAGGGGTGTTCTCTTGTTGATTCCCAAATTTCTTAAATGCGATGGGGAGAAATTGAGCCAGATCTCTCATCTGTCAATCAGGACTTTTGTATAAGTTCCTTGGAATTCGGACTAACTCAACGCATACACGCTCCAACTAATGAGAGCGGTAATATTTTGGATTTGTTTTTTGTAAATGAAGAAAAATTGATTCGAAGTCTGGAAGTTATTGATCCCTTAGGAATGTCTGATCATTTCGGTCTGAAAGTGTGTATGTAACTTAGTTGAACCCCCAGTACTGTCTTATGTAAATGTAGATTTAGTAGATGAAATGCCTCATTTTTTTGCGTAAACTGAATTTAGTTATTGCTTTTCCTCTTGAGCTAATATTTATTTCTTCGTTGGCTTCTCAAAAATTGCCTGATGAATGGAAGCGATCTAAGATAATACCATTACATAAGAAAGGTGCCTTTTCAAGTGTTCGAAATTACAGTTACAGTAAGTAAGTAAGTAAGTAAGTTTATTCCCAGACATACACATGTACAAAGTTGCATGTAAGTACAAAGTGACGATAAGAGCGATATGAGTCAAGGAAAAGGCATTGAGTTAGCCATATAATAGCTATTTTATAACCCAAGCCTATCCATTAGTAAAACACGTAAGATCTAAGCGACTGACTGCCTCTTTAAAGATTTTAACGGATCGGGAATGGACCACATTATCAGGTAAACTGTTCCATATCGGGACAACTCTAGAAGCAAAAGAAAAATGTCTTGTGTTAGACCGTGCTCGTTGAACAGATAGTTGTAAAGAGTGGCTACGAGTTACAGTTTGGGGTGCTATAGAGAAAAACTCTTCGTATGACATATCAACTATGCCATGAAGCAGTTTATAGACAAATACAAGATCGGCTTGTATTCTCCTGATGTCCAAATACTGTAAGCCCGTAGCTATTAGACGAATTTCATAAGGGAGAGAACCAAGCCCAGGTATCTTAGAAGTAAAGAAACGCTGCACAGATTCAATTTTCTGAATATCTCTTGTCAAATGAGGGGACCAAACTTGGGTACCGTATTCTAATCTAGGACGTACGTAAGTTTTGAACATTTTAATGAGAAAATCAGGATCCTTTAGTTCAAAGCACGATAGAATAAGATTGCCCATAACGCGAGCCCTATTAGTAACGTAATTGCAGTGGGCTGTAAATTTTAGGTCGGGAGTAATCAAAACCCCCAGATCCCGAACACATTCAGAAGTGGGAATGATTGTGCCATCAACTGTGTATTCGAACATTGAGTTGAGTCGGGGATACAGATGTAGGACTGAAGATTTATGCAATGCAATATTCAATTGCATAGTCTTAGCCCAATTGAACACCGCGTTTAAATCATCTGAAAGTACATTATTGCCAGTTAGTGTAGGGACGGAAAAATAAATTTTGGAGTCATCAGCAAACAGTTTGATTTTGCTGTGCTTTAGTACTTCAGGAAGATCGTTAATATATATGAGAAATAGGACTGGGCCCAAGACAGAGCCCTGAGGCACACCTGATTGGACTGGAATCCAATCAGAGCTGTATCCATTGATACAGACCCTTTGGGCACGGTTATTGAGAAAGGCACTGAGCCATTTCAATAACTGGCCACAAATGCCATAAGCTTTCAACTTTTGTAGCAATTTCGGATGGCTTACAGTATCAAATGCTTTAGCAATGTCAAGATATATAACGTCAACCGGTATCCGCTGGTCCACAGAGATCGTCCAATCATTGACGCAGCTCAAGAGCTGACCAATGGTTGAACGACCTGCTAGAAAGCCAAATTGCTGCTTTGAAATCAAAGCAGACCGAACAAGAAAATCAAGCAATGTTTGCTTGATCACTTTTTCCATAAGCCTACAAGTTGTACTTGTAAGACTAATCGGTCTGTAATTCACAGGAATACTGGAATTGCCAGACTTGTAAATAGGCGTAACGTTGGCAGTTAGCCAATCACTTGGTAAGGTTGCAGTAGCCATGGATACCCTCATGACAGTGCATAAGGGTTCACACAGATAAAGTGAAAGTCGTTTCAGAAAAACGGTAGGAATTCCGTCTGGACCAGCAGATAATTTCGGTTGTATGTGTTCTAATAGATAGTACAAATTTTCAGCAGAGAACTCGACTGTTGAAAGCCTATTGGGAGTCCTATTGGGAAAGTAAAGTTCAACCCCATTATCGGTTGTAAAAACGGAACTAAACTGTCTGTTAAAAATTGTACATTTATCTAAATCAGTAACTATGTTAGAGTCATTAGTTCTTAAAATCGGAATAGAGGGACGACATGTAAGTTTTTTATTTACGTACGCCCAAAATGATCGGTCGTTATTGTTTTTGAGTACCGATAATTCGCGGTTCAATTTATCAGTTTGACAAGAGCGCCGAAAGTTTAGAACAGCAGATTTCCAGAGTGCATGTAATTGGTCTGAGTTTCCATTAAAAGATTTAAACCGTCGATGTAGCCGTTTTTGTTTCAGATATAGTTTACGTGTAGATACGCTAAATGGAGAAATTTTAGAAGTTTCCTTATAATTTGGTACAAATTCGGAAATTAGTGAGTTTAGAACTCCTAAAAATTTTGACCAAAAGTCGTGAATAGTTAGGCAGGTTGAAAATATTAATGGCCAGTCAACCCCTTCGAGAATACAAGCAATCATATCGTACTTTGCACGTGAAAAGCATTTTTGACGATGGTCGTTAACAGACATCCTATTGAAAGGTCCACACTCAAAAACAACAGAACAATGATCGCTACCCGAAAAGGGCTCAATAACTCTACAATTGGTAACTAAGTATGGCTCGTTATACAGTACCAGGTCTAGTATATTATCATTCCTAGTTGGTTCAGAGACAGTCTGGGAAAGTCCATTAGTAAGAAAGAAATCATACAGAGCACGCTCGACAGGTAAAGCGTTTGGAAAAGTCGAGCCAGACAACCAGTTAATTCGAGGTAAATTGAAGTCTCCAACAATCAGTGTTGGTTTATCCTCCTCAAGAACTCTCTCCAGATAGTCAGTAAGCGGTTTTGGGTCGTATTGGTTAGGAGGGCGATAAACCACGCACAGTCTAATGAAACGAGATCCTACACACAGGTCACAGACAACAGAATCAAAGTCAGCCACCGACTCAGAAAAGACAAAAGAACTTGACACCCCTTTTGGAACCAGAATCAGTACACCACCCCCGCGCTTCTCTGTTCGGTCCTGACGATACACAGTGTAGCCAGAGTTACATACGAAAGAAAGAGAAAAGTTTTCAGTTAACCAGGTTTCAGTTACACAAATCACATTTTTGGCAAAGGTATTAGACAGCATAAATTCGAAAGAAGCCAGTTTGTTCCCTAGAGACTGGGCATTTAGAAGCACAAAAGCTAAGCACTCACTCTTACTGTGCTGTCTGGGGCTAGCTAGTTTTCCGGCAGGTACGGCTTGAGAGAGGAGCGACCGGAGGACGTCTTCACCCGTTCCATTATCTGAGTGTCTCTGATCACGAACGAACGACTCGGCATCGATGCACGAATGTCTTTCAGCTTTTCTCTCAGCGCACTGTCCTCCGCCCTTTGACGGGCGGTCAGATCATGACGAATGTACGTACTATCGTGCAGCAACTCCTTCTGCTGAGTCATCAGCCGACGCTTGACCCACGAGTCAGACAGCAGAACTTTGAGTGGACGCGGCCTGCCGCCACGCTCACCCATTCTGAACACCCGACTGATGGCGGCAGATTTGGTCTGATCGTCACAGGACGCAGCTACTAAGTCTTGTACCAGCGCAAGGTCCTTTTCGGCGGTGTAGGGAGCAGGTTCTTTGAAGTTGACAATCACCACATTGTTCTTCTTCGCCTCTCTCTCCTCACGTTCGTTGATAGCGTCTACGACCATGCTGAGCGAAAAAGAGTTGGAAGAGACGGCGGAGGAGGAACTGTTTTCTAGCTGGCACAAACGTTCTTTCAGTTCGCTGTTCTCTTTGCGGAGCGCGTCCAGTTCCAAAGAGAACTTCTGCTGGTTGTCCAGCATCGAGGTGAAGAACTGAGTCTGGTTAGCGAGAACTTTCTTTAACAGGTCGGCAATCTCAATTAGGTTTGAATCAGAAACAGAAGCTTTGGGAGGCATTTCGAACAGTAGAGTCAATTGTTAGGGAACGTTTGGTAAATTATTTACGGACAAATAATAAGATATCCACAGCGCAGCACGGATTTTTGAGTAAGCGTTCCACCGGTTACCTAATTACTTTCTTGCCTAAATGATTGGACAAGCATGTTGGATGCCCATCAAGTAGTTGACGTTATACATACAGGGTGGGCCATTTATCTATTCCCAGTTTCATTAGGACATAACTTTTTCCTACACAGACCGATTTTGCTGAAATTTTGTATAGATACACCCTGATACTTCAAGTTTTTACTGTTAAAATTTTAGCGCGTTCTGACATGAAATGTCGGAATAACAGTAAACTTTTCAAAAGTTCGTTATTGCACTGTGAATTATACTCATAGTACAGAACGAGGCTGGCGATTTGTTTCTTTCTGCTTTCTGATGACAATTTTTGTATCGATGCTTTAGGAACACTTTATAACGGAATATTCCGTTTAATTTATTACGGTCGAGATGCGGCAGAAGACTATGCTGGAGTACCGACTGAGGCTGGAGAAAGTGATCGAAAAAAGTGGGGGCCACGTGGAGACGCATAACTAGCGACCAGAGTGAAGGATTAATTTTAAATTTTAACTGTAAAAATTTGAAGTGTTAAGACATTTGTATGTAAAATTTTAATAAAATCGATCTGACTGGAAAAAAGTTATGGTTATATGAAACCGGGAATAGATAAATGGCCCACCCTGTATATCTCGATATAGCAATTTTCTCATAAAGAATAAATAATTATGTCAATTAGATAGTGAAAGAAGGAAAAACATGTTTTCAAACAGAAAAATATTGACGAATTTTCTCAAAAATTGGGAAAAGATTACGTCTGAAATTGAAATGATGAATTATACTACATTTTATACTACAAAATCTAAAATTATACTACATTTTTATACTACATACTACAATCTATACTTTTCGAATGTCAATTATACTACAGGTAGACTACCTTATTATTATACTACACCTGGCAACACTGTTAATAAAGCCTGTATTCGTTTGTGAACTGTTTCCTGATTGGGAAAAATGGCCATCTTCCGTCTTCCACTGAGCTAGAGAGAACCGTAGTTTATTAAAAAGCGGTTACGGAAATCGGATACTGTATTATTCGTCGTGATTCAGAATGACAGACAGCCCTCCAACTTCTGATTGTTTGGCAGTATCCTAATTTCAACTATGTGTAACTCCAAACTGTCCTAGTCCATGCATTACGGTATTATATCATAATCATTCGTACAGCAAGTGTCTCCATGTTATACGCGCGTTTAACACATGTAGGACATATATGCGTATGTTTAGTGGGACCGCTAACTGACCTAATTAAGCGTTAGCGAAGCAGAGCGCTGTTTAATTGGCAGTGGCGGCAGGCGGCACAGGTGGAGGGATCACTTGAGGCGGAGCGCTCGCAAGGCACCGACCGACTGCCGATCGATTTTATAGTGCGGTAAGCCGGGCTGGAAAGTTTGCGTGGATGTGGCCGACCGACCGACTGATGAAGACGCACCGATGCCTCATTACGGCACGCTGCCCCTCTGCCCGCCCGGCCGTACTTGTTAGCTGATTAACTCCGCCGCACCATATCTCTCTTAGCTACTGTTGATTGGCTCTACTACCGAACCCGTGCCCAAATTGGGAATACCTATCTAACAGATACTCATACCGATTATTTTGGAAATACCCAGCTATTCGGGAATCGGTATTTTTTTGTCCAGTTTAATGCAATTTTGTGTTATATCGACATGTCAGTGTTTTCTTTGCAACATTTTTATTCTATTCACCATATCCTTCGAAAATATTGAATTTTAAGGATTTTTTATCCTCTAGCCCTACCCCTTGTTCCTCCCTACAAGGTTGCTTTGTAGGTCCTACTGTAATAATGTAGCCTTGGCTTAGATTCATTTCATGCAGCTCCATATTAATCAAATCTGGTATACAGTACTGTACATGCTCACATTGATGTACAGCAGTTTGGTTTTGTTACTGTTTGTTAGGTGCTCAGGTACTGCATGTACACTGGCAGGTCTTAAAACTATGGCACACATGGAAAAATTAGCAAAAATTTTTATTGAAGCCATTTTCACTCGAGTGAAACTGAAGATGATTTCAGAAATTGCTAAAAACTATAAATTCCAGTGTTTTTTATGAATTTTCTACCCTCTGACCTTAGAAAGGCCTAAATCCGTAGCATTGGTCCATTAAAATTCAGTGTTTCGACTTATTTGCCAATGATCAGGTAACCGAATTTGGTGTCCTTATAGCTGAAAGAAATCGGTGTTTTTAGAAGCCTACTGTATATGTCATTTTTGCTTGTTTCTAGCTCTAAAACACTGTTTGGCAGCTTAAAATAACGATTATTACCGAAAACACATTTGAGGACATTCTGGAGCTTTATGAAATTTTCGACCATTCTTCGGGCGAATGCACTCCTGGCGGAATCCCCCTTCCCCTCGGCCCAGACATGCTACATGAACAGATAGTTGTTAGAATTGGTTGTTGTTGTTGTAACTTTTTGTCCTTTCGGACTAGGAGTAGCCAACTGCTATAGAGCAGGAAGAGACACAAGGTCCGGCAGCCTCCTTAACATTGTGGTTGTGGTATGTGATTATCTATGGCTGCGACTACGAGCGGGGTTTATCGTCCAATTAGCATTTTTTCCAGCGCATAGCGCGTCCGATACTTTCTCGCGTGACCGGTTCTCAAAGCGTTGCGTTTCACAAATTGCTGCTACGTGCGCAGCGACAGTGCCGGTTGACAATAATCAAAACTCTATTCTATGTCAAAGTGCCCACAATGCGCAGATGCAAGGCTAGAAAGACTGTTTAGCGGTTTTGAAAGAAGGTCAGCGAATAGGTGTGTGCTCAAATAAAATCTCTTCTCGTCTTTTTGCATAGGGTGCCCTTGCCCAATTTCAACTTTTATGCCATAAAAGCTCTACAACAACGTATAAACAGCAAGCGAGTGACAAATTGTGCCAGAATTAGCTAGCCGAAAAGAAATCTCAATATCTCGAGAATGGATTGGCGAAAAAGTTTCAATTTTTTCTATGTTTCAGGTAATATATCCTAAAGTTTTTTATGAAGTATTTTTTGCTCTAAATACTGCCGGAATTAAGCATAAATCTTTATCTAAATGTAAGCAATGCGGTGTGCGGAGTGTTGTGCCGGCTGAATTTAGTGTATATTTACTAAGTGAAACATTGTCAGTTAGTTTAGTTAGTTACTAACTTTTACCAACTAAACTCAGATTTCGCTTAAACTAAAGTCAACTCAAACTAAACTGATTTTCAGGAAATTACTGGGTAAAATATCGAGTCACTTAGTTATGAGTTTAGTAACATTCAGTTTAGTTACAGTGTTAACATATGAATCACTCTCTACCGTGGTTCTTTCAAATTCAACTGTGTTCTGTCGATGTGGAACAGGGACATATGTAGATGGACAGGGTTCTCTGATCCCAATCTTCAGCTCATTCGCATCCTTGTATGACTACGGGATGGAATTGTTCGTTTAAATGTGCCCCCAGTGGAAAAAGTCACACGCACGAGGTCTCGTTTGCATGTCTGTGGACATTCGATCGGTCAGCGAACGTATCGTGCAACCGCAGTCACTCACGCACAGGCAAAATGTGAAGGTGTTCGTTCGAGCCTGCATGAACACTATGTCATAAATCTCCCAGGGATCGCATTTTGGCCGGTTAGAAGAATTTGAAGAGATTTTTCACTCCATTGGTGATAAAATTCCAAAGAAACTTTTTTCTCAAAAATCTTTCAGATATTACCTACAGTCAAGCTATATTAAAACTTCAAAATTTTTCGCCGATCCATTCACGAGACATTGAGATTTGTTTTGGGCTAGTCAATTCTGGGACACCCTCTATTTGACTCTTATGTATGTATGTCGTCTTTTGTTTAGAAATCGAACAAAAACACTACTATGTAGTGTTAACCTAATTTGATTTGTTATTTATTAACCAGGCGGTTTTGGCTTAACAAGGGTGTGTAAATGTACAAATGTTTTGGATATATATATAAATTGACTACTGATGTAATCTTTAATGTACATATACAAACAGTCTTGATACACAAATGGTTTGTATATTTTACAGCAAGAAATTCGGTAAATTTTGCGTATTCTCGCTATTTTCTTAAAGTAACTGACTTGTTTTCCATATAATTTTGTGCATTTTATGACTTTCTAAGCAGTCTTGTAAATGTTTCGCCAAATATAAACATTCCAAAAGTACAGTGTAAAAAAGCGTTCTTCCCTCATGAAAATTACACTTTTGCAGATAATATCTACAACATTAGTGATATACAAATATACAGAAAAATAAATTATACAATATTTCAGTTTTATTTGTATATCTTTATGCGTACACATACAGTACAAATCACATTGCACTTGTATACATATGTACTTATAGACATATATTTGCCCACGTTCATTAGTACTATGTATGCCCAACTCCTTTCCTCTCCTTATACGGCT